>PVJN01048690.1:0-15393 GCA_004026805.1 Lasiurus borealis
GTTGGTGGGGCCAGGCCAGGGGAAGGGGAGGGTGCACAGATGTCACCTTTCTGTCCGGGAACGCGTGGTGCTGCAGGAGGAGGCGGATGCAAGCACAGCACTGCACATTTCCGGGTCCCCAGAGTCCCTGGGGGGTGGGGTCCTCCTGAGAGGAAGGGATGGTGTCCCGGCCACACCTGACCTCCCTGGGACTTATTCCTGCCCAGCCGTGGTGTCAGCCCAGGGTGCCTACACCCGCGTGAGAGGGACGGCCGCCGTCTGTGCGGGTGGCGATGAAGAAGTGGCCATCGCAAAGCAGGCCTGTTGCGGGTTGCTGTTGGTGGACAAACAGCAGTGCCCAGATGTTCCATGAGAAGAGGCAGGGCCCGAATTTTCTTTTCTTCTCTGAAACCTCCTTTATCTGGCCCCCTTTTTTTTTCCTTCCTCCTAATGTTTCCACTGGGTGGTGCTGCAGGAATTCCTACCTTTCGCCTCGGATCTCCCCTTCCCAGAAAGACGCTCCGAAGCATAATGGGAGGAAGTCCTGATTTAGAAAGGTTTCGCCGGCCCCACACAATGGGAGAGGCCGGAGGATGCTCTGGCAGGAAGCGGCTCCGTCCCTGGCGGTGGAAAAAGCGCCATCATTTTTGTGCCGCGCACACGTGTCCTCGCCGCCCGGGGCACGCTCCCCCGGCTGCCCCCAACCTGTTTCTCAGCTCCGAGCCGCGCTCCGTCCCTCACCGGGGAGGAGGCTCTCGTTCTGGTGGAAGCGGTGGGGCAGGTCTCCTCTATTTTCAGTTTTCGTGGCGTCATCCCCACCAAGTCCCCAAGCAAACGCACGTCTTCTGATGTGCAGATGGCTCAGGTTTTAAACGCGTATCTGTTCAGGCTCCATGGACGTCGGAGGCATCTCACGCTTCTTCTTTTAGAGATCATTTATCTGCACAAGATACCGGTCAGAAGAGAACTTAGCTTTTTACTTTCCAAATACTTGTAATCGCCCAAAGTCTTTTAGTTTGCGAAGACTTAGGTCTGGGGGTGAGGGTTGGCCATTTCCCTGTTTTACAGAGAAAGAAGTTGAGGCAGAGAGAGACTGGGATCCCCCCGCCTGAGATCGCCCACCTCTGGTAAAGCTCTGGACAGGATGAGGCTGCCTATGTCTGACCCCCTTCCCTCGGGCACAGGACCACATTTTATTAATATGAGTTAGGTATTTATATGGATAGTAGAAAAGTGGAGGTAACAGATTTTCCATTCAAAGGCCTATGAAATACAAGGGGATCAAGGGGAGTGGTGGGGGAACACACACTGGAAATTTAGGAAGCAGCTCATATGGAGCTCAGTTTCAGGACAGTTAGCAAGATTTTAAGTGCATTTTACTGAATGCAAAACAGTGTTTCTCTGTGTGTGTGTGCCGGATGTGTGTGTGTGTGTGTGTGTGTTTTGGGGGGGGCGCATTGGGGTGGAGGGGAGGGTGTCAAGATCCTCCATGAAATCTAGGTAATTCTTTCTTAGAACCTGAAACAGGGATTTCCCCAGAGGTATTTTTATTTGTTTTTATTTATTTTTATTTTTTAATTTATTTTTGTTCATTCTCACCCAAGGATATTTTTTCATTGTTTTTTAGAGAGAGTGGGAGGGAGGGGGAGAGGGAAGAAGGGATGGAAAGACAGAGAGAGAGAGAGGAAGAGAGACACAGAGAGAGAGACTTTGATGTGAGACACATTGATTGCTTGCCTCCCACATTCGTCCTGACCAGGCCAGGAATCAAACCTGCAACTCAGGTCCGTGCCCTTGACTGGGAATCAATCCTTGGTTTCAACACAATGGAAGAGTCACTGATGACTCTTGACCCTCTAACTACGTAGCCACACTGGCCAAGCCATAGGTGTTGCCTTTAAAGGGGACACTCAGCGCCCTGCTGGGCGCTGGGTGCACACTGGGAACTGCCGAGTAGTGTCAGGTGCTCCCAGCCTGTCCCTGTCACAGGGCAAGTCTTCCTCATAATTCTCATCTTCATCCCATGGAATGGGTTCAGGCTCTGCCCCCCCCCCCCCCCCCCGGGGCCAGACCAGGTCACTTCTGACTTTCATCATCTTGTTTCTCTGTCCTGTGTGCACTCTGCGTTGGGGGTTACGGGGCAGGGAGGTGGGGAGGAGGTATGTCCTTCCTCCCAAGGAGGAGCTAAGTCACAGAATGGACAGCTTCTCACATCCCCATCTTCGGAATCGAGAGCCCACCTAAACCCATCTACTAGTACAGAGCTTTTATTTTTTTACTTTTATATGTATTTCTAAATATGTTTTTATTGATTTCAGAGAGGAAGGAAGAGGGGGAGAGAGAGAAGCATCAGTGATGAGAGAGAATCATTGATCGGCTGCCTCCTGCATGCCCCCTACTGGCGATTGAGCCCGCAACCCAGGCATGTACCCTGACCAGAATTGAACCCTGACCTCCTGGTTCATAGGTGGTGATGCTCAACCACTGAGCTACACCAGCTGGGCTACCGATCTTTTTAAAAGGAAAACTAAAAACAAAAGGATGGGATGGGTTCAAAGTCTGTTTCTTAAAACCACCAATTGGGACATTTGGAGTCACCCAGGAGGCAAAGCCAGAAATAAGTGAGGAAATTTCCTGATTTGAGTGGGAATGCCCTAGTGCCCTCCCTTCAGGTTGAAATGAGACTCTTCCCTCAGCAGCATGAAGTGTGCACACGAGAAGGAAGCGTCTGCCGGAGGGTGGTGGTTAAGCGTCTGCACAGCGTGGTGGTTAAGAATCCGGACTTTGGCCAAAACCGGTTTGGCTCAGTGGATAGAGTGTTGGCCTATGGACTGAAAGGTCCCAGGTTCGATTCCGGTCAAGGGCATGTACGGTGGTTGTGGGCACATCCCCAGTAGGGGTTGTGCAGGAGGAGGCTGATCAATGTCTCTCCCTCATCGATGTTTCTAACTCTCTATCCCTCGCCCTTTCTCTCTGTAAAAAATCAATAAAATATATTAAAAAAAAAAAAAAAAGAATCCGGACTTTGGCGCCTGGACAGGAGAGGGAAGGCTCTGCCCAGTTAGACCCATGGCCAGGCGCCTCTCCCCCCGCCTTCAGTCACCACTTCCTCTCGGAGCAGTCATTTCAATGGCATATCGAAGGCCTCAGCACAATGCCTGGTACCTGGTGAATGTTCGCCAAATGGTAGCATTTAAAAAGAAAAGCTATGGAAGAAGCAGTGAATTTAGACATTTTTTTTTGGTGTGAGCCTTCGTTTGGAGAATTCCGTGGCATCTCAGAATTGCTGGGGGACAAGGTAGCTACTAGCATCCCCCTTTGTGCAGGGCTCTTTGTTTGAAATTTATAAATTGCCTCGAGGGTTTTATAAACCCTGCTGAAATTGTGTACATTTTGTTTGAATATATCTTTTTTTTTTTCCCCCACCCTAGAGAATTTCAGGTTCTCATAAAGGTCCAGCCATCATGGACCAAACACAGGAAGAAGATAATGCCCTGGGGATGTGATTGCATGTGTGTGTGTGTGTGTGTGTGTGTGTGTGTACATGTGCATATGTACCCTCTCTGTCGTGATTACATGCTGTAGGTTGTCTACATAAAACAACAGTTTCACATAGTCCAGCCTGATGTGACACAGTGGGACGATGAGAGAGAGTGTGATGAGCTGTGACTCTACCTCAGGTTCATCTGTTAGGTATCAAAGCCTCACAAGTTGAAAGTCACCAGGTAGCCTTGGGCCAGTAGTCGCCACATTTACCTGAAATAACTTCTGCTGTGTCCACTCTATGAAAGTCATGAGTTTTCACTGGGGGCGTCTCTGTAGCTTTATCCCATCGAATGAGTCACTTTTCTAGTCCCATGTTCTTTCGGTCCAAATGACTACTGTTAGGAGCGTTTGCTTAGTATTTTTTTTTTTTTTTAGAATAAAAGTACTTAGAATTACAAAACACTTAGACTTACTCAGTATGTGTCTCTCTCTCTCTCCCTCCACCCCCCCCCCCTCGTAGAATTCATAGGGCTGATCCTTCTGGGGAGGGGTCCCGCCGCGGGGAGATTTCTCAGGCCGTACGCGGCCTTCTCGCAGAGAGCAGGGTCTGGCCGTCGCGTCGAGGGTTAAAGCAGAGGTGACACACAGGCAAAATGAAACCAGAGCTGCAATTACAAAGTGGGGCAGATGTAGGAGGCCAGGTTTCCTGTGGCCCATTTTCCAGCTTCCTGCCTGCAACCTGCAGGACAGGAAGCCGGGTGTTACCGAGTATGAGAACTGCAGGGCGACGTGCTCCGGGTCAGAACGGAGACACACGCGAGCAGCGCCGACAACAAAGGCGCTTGCACAGAAAGTGAACGTTTGGGTCTGAGTCCAGAAACGTCTGGGAAGGAGCAACCCGTCTGTTTAAAGGAAAAAAAAAAGCATTGTCAATAGTGCGGGTGAAGGCCTGGGGTGGGGCGGGGGCGGGGGGGAGAGGGACAAAAGTGGGGGGCAGAGGGGGACATCTGTAATGCTGCCAGCAATGGATAAAATAAAACACACAACAAAAAATGAAGGAGTATTGTCAGCAGAGCCCGCATGTCCACACGAGACTCTGGGGGGAAACTGGGGGCCGGCTGCTCCAGGTTGGAGGGACCTCTGATTTTTTACAGCCCTGCTCCTCTCTCAGGACATGGTCTGCATTTTCATCCAGTGGGTTACCTGGAAAGATCTTCCCTGCAAGGCCCAGGACCGCTAAATCTGTTTCCTGGGCAGGTTGATATACGAGGGAGGTGGATGTGGTTAACCGACGGGCAGTAATGAACTACAGCCTCCCTTCGGGAAGGCTGGGTGACCAGTTGGCCGCTTTGATCTAGCAGGCTTGTGTTCCTTTAACTGCCCAATAAAGTCGTGTCTGATGCTTTCAGAGAAGAGATTAAATGGGGATGTGTATGTTGAAGACTACGGATCGCGCGCACTCTCTTTGTGTGTGTGTGTGTGTGTGTGTGTGTGTGTGTGTGTGTGTGTCGCTACCCGACGTGAGGAGAGGCAGGGCTCAGGCAGGCGGTCAGAAGACATCGGAGAAGTGGACACAACCATCGTCCTCCCAATGGGAAAGAAAAACGAGAAAAACAAAATGATTTCGTGTCTTGACACATTAGAGGAGTCTCTGAAGCCATACGTTACAGTCCCCACTTCAGTGGTAAAGAAATTAAAACCCAAAGAAGTTGAGATTCACTGCACACCGTTTTCTTGGAACGCCTGTTGATGCCGATGGAGTGGTGGCCAGCAATGAGGAGCTCCAGTTATGGGTGCCACGGTGAAGGCCTTCTAGAAGGCACAAGAAGGCAACACACAGAGGCTTCTCCTGGCCAGGGCCCAGGCCTGAGCTTGTCCCCTGTACCAGCTCATTCTACTTAACCCGCTTCTTCGAGGTCCAGAGAAACAGGTGTGTGTGCTTTCTGGGACGGCCGATCGTTGGTTTACCCCGTGGATTGATCCCCTCTTCATCCAGCCCGGGAAGAACACAGGCTGTCCCCGGAGTGTCAGAAAGCTTTGGGACCTTGCTGTGCGTTAGGGATCAAAGAGGCACCCCTTAGGGTCGGCCTAGCATGGGAAGAGGCCGCCGGCACCCCCGTGTGGGGTCGGAGGTCTGGTCAGGGCAGGGATGCGGTGGGATGTGGCGGGGTGGGGTGGGAAGTGGCATGAATATGCGGATGTGGGAGGAAGTGGAAGGGCTCCAGCACTTTCCCAGCCCGAGTGGATGCAGCCGCCGCTTTACTTTTCCAAAGGAAATTCCCACAAAAGCCACCTACGACCCAATTGACTTGTTTCTAACGGGCCCAGAGATAACGTTTTTTTCGGGAGGAAAGAGGGGCGGGTCCCTCGCTCTGTTGTTATTACAGCGGCTCTCAGTGATTCCCCCCCCCAAAAAACCTTTCTCTTTTCTCCGGTGGGAGAGTTATTTGGGAAACACTGCAAACTGTAAAGGGTCGATAAGTAGGCTGTGCAATTCCTGCACATTTTACTCTCTGTGAAAAATGGGCAACCTGTGGGTATTCACAGGACCAATGAGAATACACACACACACTTGTTCATAGATGAAAAAGCTTTGAGGGGCACGAACTTGACCTCACAGAGTGGCATTTTTTTTTGTTTGTTTTTACATGCAGTTACTGACAACAATTAAAATATTTTTGAAAATACATTTCCGCAATCTTAGTTCCACCTACAAAAATAGAGATCTCAAGTGTGGGCGGCGTAGTTACCAGATGTTCTCCTTATTAACTTAATTCCTTACAATTAGTCTTTTCTGAGTTACTGCAGACCTCAGGAAGTGCATCTTGTTGTTGCCTGATTTCTCTTAAATAATGAAATGGTTTCTGCCCTTCCTCTTGGACACTGATAATGTAAGTGGTACAGAAACACTCAGTAGATGCTGCTGCAGTAGACAGAGGACTTGGACAGGGGAGCTGAATTTAAGAGAGTTTTTGCTATGAAGTGTTCAAATCCATGCTTATTTCTCTTAAGGTGAAGATTTAACGAGCAAAAGAGACCGGTACTTCCTGAGCGCCTGCTTTGCTTATTTCTTACACAGTTTTCCTTTGGCCTCTCTCATTTCTGACTAGTGTGTTTTTTTTTTTTTAGTTCCTGCAATGCATAAGCTTTAGAAAATGAAAGACAATTATTCTACCTCCTCAGCTGCCACCTCAGTGTAACTTTAAAAATGAACTCAGGAACTTGCAAAGAGAAGTGTTAGGTTGCCCTCAATAGAAAGAAGAACAAATTAGTGGGTATTTGACTTCTAAGAATGGAAGCAAAAAAACCTCAGGCTTTGCATAAAAATTCCCGGCAGCCCCATCTCACATTAAGACGTCTGGCGCCACCTTGTGGCAGGACGAAAGAATGCCTGCCTCCGAGAACAGGAAAGTCGCTTCTATAGGACGGTGGGAAGGCAGAGGCAGCCTGACAAGGGGGCTCCCACCGCCCACAGCGGCAGGTCCAGGTGTTGTGGGCTTGACGCCTCAAACAATTTGGGGGAACCTTCTATGTGCAAAAAACAAAAAAACAATAAAAACAACTCCAGAACAGTAGTTCTCAACCTTCCTAATGCCGGGATCCTTTAATACAGTTCTTCATGTTGTGGTGACCCCAACCATAAAATTATTTTCTTTGCTACTTCCTAACAGTAATTTTGCTACTGTTGTGAATCATAATGTAAATATCCGTGTTTTCTGATGGTCTTAGGCGACCCCTATGACAGAATGGATGGACCCCAGCAAAGGGGTCGCGACCCACAGGTTGAGAACCGCTGCTCCAGAAGTTAGAAATGTAAGAACATGAGGGCTCTTAAGACTTGTGCCAAGTGATGGTCCCTGGGTCAGCCTCAGGGTGCAGATTCAGAGGACAAGGAGGTGCTGGTGGTCCTGGGGTAGAGCTAACTCTCCCGCCAGCCCCGAGAGGGAGCACAGGCACCCTGCTACCGAGACACTGCTGTTCTTCAGGCCCAAGTGGCAGGCGGGGTCGGGGGTGGGAATGGGGTGGGGGAGGACTGTCTGTGTGTAAATTGCAGGTCCCACGTGGCCGCTGCTTCCTTGGCATTTGTCATGGCTGTCCCCACCCCTGCCTTGTTGTCACGTCGGCCTGGTTCCCTCCTGGATTAACGGGTGCGATGAAATCTTTAACCTGTCTTCATTGTTACATCTGTCAGAGAGCCAGGATGTTACCCAGTGTGAAAATGATTGTGTGTTGACTCCCGAGAGAGGAAGGGAGAGGGGAGAAAGACAGGAGCATCCATAATGAGAGGGAGTCACTGACTGGCTGCCCTCCTGCACACCCGCTCCTTGGGATCGAGCCCACAAAATGGGCATGTGCCCCTGCCTGGAAATGGCACGGCGACCTCCTTGTTGGTGCTCAACCACTGAGCCACACTGGCCAGACTGAAAATTATTTTTCTTTTAACAAAGGCATTTTTCAACTCTCAGTTTCTCAGGGAGGCCTTCCAGGACTGCTCGTGCATCCCGGGCTCCCGGCCCTGGCACCCGCTTTGGCTGCAT
Organism: Lasiurus borealis; assembly: GCA_004026805.1. Classification (NCBI taxonomy): domain Eukaryota; kingdom Metazoa; phylum Chordata; class Mammalia; order Chiroptera; family Vespertilionidae; genus Lasiurus; species Lasiurus borealis. Next base: position 8,004 of record PVJN01048690.1, read on the forward strand.
TTCCCCCGTGAAGTCAGTATCTAGTTCTAAGGGGCTCCCCTCTTCCTGTCAGAGGGGTGGCACCTTAGAGGGGACCGATCTTCGTAGATACGTAAGCGCAGAGTTGGATTTTGCAGTGACAACACCCTATAGAGAAGCGGTTCTCAACCTGTGGGTCGAGACCCCTTTGGGGGTCGAACGACCCTTTCACAGGGGTCGCCTAAGACTATTGGAAAACACCTATTTCCCATGGTCTTAGGAACCAACACACCGCTCCTCGGTGTAGCAAAGTGTAGCATATGAAGACTGTTGCCCATGCTACACCACGATTCAAGACAAAATTTCATTTATTTGTCATTAGAAATAAATATTTCACAATATATAATTACATATTGTTTTTGTGATTAATCCCTATGCTTTAATTATGTTCAATATGTAACGATGAAAATACATCCTGCATCTCAGATATTTACATTACAGTTTATAACAGTAGCAAAATTACAGCTATGAAGTAGCAAAGGACATCATTTTATGGTTGGGGGTCACCACCACATGAGGAGCTGTCTTAAAGGGTGGCGGCCTTAGGAAGGTTGAGAACCACTGCTATAGAGTTTCCTGCATTCAGAATAGCCTGCTGTGTCCTTTGGTAGTCACGTTCGCTGTGGGTGGCCAGTCTTCTCCCCTAGAAGGCACGCTCCATGAGGACTGTGATCTTTGTCTCTTTCCTTTACTAATATGTCCCAAGCACCTGGCGTCTGGGCATAAAACGGACACTCACCAGAAAGGAAAGGAGCGGGGAGAGTTTTGTTCTGGAGAGCATCATAGTAGTGTAACCTATATTGGCTCAGTCCTTGCCGTAACCTTTGGATGAGTGTTGGATGCGTTTCCACCGAACATCACCTATCCTATGTAAAATTAACCGTCCATCTGAGTGGAGTGTGGGGGGGGTGTTATCTGTGAATGTCGTTTCACCATCCTATGAGAATTATCAACTTGGAGGAGCCTCTGTGAAAGGGAGAACATAATAAACACTTTAATGAAAATCATTTGTCAACATGGGGACACCTATTCATTTCCTCCCTCTCCCCCCCACTCCCCCCACCCCCATCCCCGCCGCCGTGCCTTTAAAAGGAGGTATGTGTGTCATTCACATCGGACAGCCCGTGGTAGACGATCTGACTGTCCCCGCTGCGGCAAGATCTAGGGTATCTGTTACCAAGGGAGAGCAGCTGGGCAAATAGCAGGTAGCCTGGTTTTCTGGGGCGGCCCGGAGGCAGGTCTGCCAGCTGCCGGACTGCCCAGTCTGGTTAGCTCCTCTGGGGAAACTGTGACCATTCCTTGCAGGCTACGCGACACGCCACACGGAGGTCCTCTTCCTGTCGGAGGGGTGCCACCTCGGCGTGGTCTGGACGGGGGGAGGGGAAGGAGAAGCACTTTCTAATGAGCAGCAATTTGTTTGGGAGGAATGCTTTTAAAGCATTTATATAGCATTTTGTTCATGTGTTCAATGTATTTTCACTTTTTTTAAAGATTTTTCTTTATTGGTTTTGAGAGAAGAAGGAAGGGAGAGGAAGCATGACGTGTGCTGCCTCCTGCACACCCCCTCCTGGGGAGAGAGCCCACGACCTGGGCACATGCCCTGACTAGAAATCAAACCCGCGACTTTTTTGGTGTATGGGATGCTGCTGCCCAGCCAACTGGGCACAGCGGCCAGGGCTCCTGTGTTCCGTGTGTCTTCAGTGGAGAGGTTTACACATCAGCTAACTGAGGCCAGGCGGATGAGACATTTTAACGTAAAGCTGGCCTCTGTTTGCCTAAGAACACACACAGCCTAAATCTCTCGTATCGGCACTTTTTCGGACTTTTTATTAGATAGGAGCCAGGGTATACTGTCTGAGTTACTCATATTCCTCAGAATGGGGCCAGATACACTGGATTTTATTACACCTGCATGTTAAGACACAGGGCTTCATTGAGGAATTAATTTAAAAACAAACAAACAACAAAACAAACAAACAAAAAACACCCCAAAACTCCTAACACTTAGGTTTTTGTTGTTGTTTTTTTTTCTGGCGAGAGAGAGATTCATTTGGCTGAATTTGCTGTGTTCTGCAGTGGAAGAGCAGGCTCCCAGTAACGATGCTCGATTCTTCCTTTTGCCACGTTCCAGAGGGAGCAGCATTTGTAGCCGGCAGGGGTGTGATGGAGTGTGAGGCGTGATTGTATGTAAGAACAACTGTGCACATGATGACACTTAATCACGGCGAAAACGAGTTAAGATCTGAATTAAAATCAAAGAAACCCAGCGAGTGCCCTGGCATGGAGGGCACAGCAGTGACGTCAGCTGGTGGCCCCCCGTGCCCCTGCTCCCCCCCCCCATACACTCATGCACTTTAATCCCACCTAGGGCTCCGGCCAGCGGGTGCGGGAGGGCCCACAGCTGTCCTCGGGGCCCGCTCTGTCTCCGGATTGCTTCTGCCAAGTGTTGAAGGGAGTGACAGATGTTTCTAGATGTGATTATTAGCTCACAGGGAACTATTTCGGAGACTCATCTCTGAGTCATGTGTGGCTGGGATTTTCAACAGTGAGGATGTGTGTGCTGTGCAGTCGTCGAAACTGGGTGGCGGGAGAGAGAGAGCCGGGGCAGCGAGAACGAGGCCCTCAGCCGCAGGCAGGGACGGCTCGCTGCCTGAGTCACCTCCCGTAGAGCCGTGTCACATGGAGCTCCTCTGAGTAACCCTCCTGCCCTCTGCGGTGGCCGGCGGTGACACCTCGGCCTGGGAGAATCCCGGGGGAGGGCGGGAACGCTCCATGGACAGCCCACCCACCAAGCAGCTCTCCTGGCGTCCGAGAGTTTGCGGGCAGCTCAGTGGTTCCTTTTTTTTTTTTTTTTAAATATTTTATTGATTTTTTACAGAGTGGAAGGGAGAGGGATAGAGAATTAGAAACATTGATGAGAGAGAGACATCGATCAGCCACCTCCTGCACGCCCCCCACTGGGGATGTGCCCGCAACCAGGATACATGCCCTTGACCGGAATCGAACCTGGGACCTTTTAGTCCTCAGGCCGACACTCTATCCACTGAGCCAAACCGGTTTCGGCAGCTCTGTGGTTCTTGGTTCACAGCTCCATGCCTTCCCTGGGCCCCGTTCCTGCGTTCCAGCCGTCTGGGGGGGCCCCTGATCTGGAGGTCCCCATCTCCACCACTTGTTTCTCTGCTTTTTTTTTTTAAACATATTTTTATTGATTTTTCACAGAAAGGAAGGGAGAGGGAGAGAAAGTCAGAAACATCGATAGAAAGAGACATCGATCAGCCGCCTCCTGCACGCCCCCTACTGGAGGTGTGCCCGAAAGCAAGGTACATGCCCTTGACCGGAATCGAACCTGGGACCCTCCATCCACTGAGCCAAACTGTTTTCGGCTGTTTCTCTGCCTTTTTATTTCTACTCTTTTACCTCCCTGTTTTCTTCCGTTTCCTCACGGCCATTGTGCACGTGGCCATCACAGAGCCCAGCAGCGCCCTCTGCCCAAGGACATGGCCAGCCCACCCCTCTGCGTCTCGTAAACACTTTCTGTAAAATGCTGATGAGGGTAAATGTCGGCATGACGGTGTCAAGACACTGCACCCCCGTAAAGAGAGAGTTTTTAGAGCATAGACACCGGGCATCGTGACCGCCAGCGTTTGCTGCCTGGTGCCTGGGAACGAACTGCCCCTGGGATTGCTGGCTGACAGCCGCATTCCTCTTTCTCCCGGGTTCGGGTCGGGGATGCTGCTTCAGACCGGGGCACCTGAGACGTGGCTCTGGGCTTCGGGTGGGGTTCAGGTTGGGCCCGCCTCGCATTTTGGAGCAGCAGCTTCACCGTGGTAACAGGAGCACAAGAGGAAATGTGCATGCATGTGGCCCTCACCGGTGTGGCTCGGTGGATAGAGCGTCGGCCTGCAGACTGAAGGGTCCCAGGTTCAATTCCGGCCAAGGGCATGTACCTTGGTTGCGGACACATCCTCAGTATGGGGCGTGCAGGAGGCAGCTGATTGATGTTTCTCTCTTTGATTTTTCTAACTCTCTATCCCTCTCCCTTCCTCTCTGTAAAAAAATAATATATATATATTTTTTAAAAAGAAAAGTACAAACATGGGAAGCTCCTGCTTTAGACGTAGCTCAGAATCATCACGTCATAGTTTCTATGAACCATTCCATTGGCCACATCAAAGCCCATGAGAAGCCCAAATTTCAGAGGGATGGTGAAAAAGTACCCCATCCTTTGTAGGGCACTGCTGCGCAATTATGTGAACGGGGGGAGGAGGGAAGGCATTGAGGGTGTTTATGCAGCCTGCTCCCTAGCTCCCATGCATGCACACCGCCATGAGAAGGGATTCCAGGAAGCGCTAGCAGCTCTGAGGAGGCCTGCGCAGGAGGAGCATGAGTGAGAAATGCAGAGAGGCGTTTCTGTGGTCCTCCCGGCCCCTCTGGAGCACAGTGGCTCATGTCTGCTGCAGGTGGGGTCGTCCTTTGCACCAAACCTCCAAACCCCCCAGCAGCCCTCTGCCCTTTGGAGCAGATACCTCTGAGCATCCCCTTCAGGTTCCCAAGATATTTTTTAAGTGACGTTCTGAAGTGCTTAACTAAAAACACACCAAGTAATTTGAGACAACTGCTAGCAATTCTTGGCGCCAGTGATGAGAGGAACGTCAGTGTCAGTGGCTCATCCAGATTATAAAAGGCCAGTGGCCGTAATGACCAAAGGACCCGTCACCAGGAGGTGCACTGATGGGTCCCTCCGGCACCGTGGGTCTGGGTATCGCGTGATTTCGCGTGCTGGGCCTCTCGTCCTCTGATAGCTGGAGGGTGGTTCGTGTCCGGAGCTGGAGCAGCCGCTGAGAGCTGAGTGTCACAGCAGCTGTTCTTGTGAGAGGCAGCCGGGGTTTGGATCCAACAGGACAGTGATCTGCAGTCTCCCCGACGGAGTGGCCATTGTGCGGAGGGTTGATTCCCCTTTAAAGGGCCATACCCAGAATGCCGGGTGGGTGTCTGAGAACACTCCCCATCTGCTTTCCTTGGGCTGAGAAACCTTGGACTACAGAAGAGAAACAATGAACTGCGTTCCTTTGGCTAAACATGCGAACGGCAAGGAGGAAATGGATACTTGTTGGACGGCGAGGTGTTTTCACCTCCTGGCCACGTGGGAAGGGAGAAGGATGAGTGGTCAGCCCGAAACCTGCCCCTCTAAGAAGGTTGCAGGGGAGGAGCTGGGGAGAATGGCACCAGGATGGGGGCAGATAACTCTCCCGAAGCAACTGTTCCGGCTCCCAGGTCCCCCAGGGCAGGAACCCTCACTGTTCCCTGGGCCCAGTCACGCCTCCTAGGACGTCACTGTCCCCTCATGGCTGTCACGGTTCTGACTGGCCTTGTCCCCAGCTCTCAGCTTGCCCGTAACGCCTCTCTTCCTACCCAAAGTGCCTTTCCCACCCTCTGTTAGTTCCCAGCCTCCTGGCCCAGCACCGACTGTCACCCCATCCTGCCCCCCTGGAAACCCAGCACAGTCCTGGGTTCGGTCACCTCAGCTCATCTGAGGTGAAGTTTTTTTAATTTTTTAAAATACATTTTATTGATTTTTTACAGAGAGGAAGGGAGAGAGATAGTTAGAAACATCGATGAGAGACATCCATCAGCTGCCTCCTGCACGCCCCCTACTGGGGATGTGCCTGCAACCAAGGTACATGTCCTTGACCAGAATCGAACCTGGGACCTTCCAGTCCGCAGGCTGACACTCTATCCACTGAGCCAAACCGGTTTCGGCTGAGGTGAAGCTTTTGAGTGCAGCCCAACCACCTCTTCTTTCCTCGTGGGATGAGTGGCGATGAGAGAGATGGATCGTTCTCATGGTTATTGTTGCTGTTACTATTGGGTTATTGTTGCTCTTGTGACCGGTTTTAGAACCAGTCCCCGTTGCCATGGCAGTCCTCAAGCGCCTGACGTCTGGGGACCACGGGAGGGAGTGGGGGGACATGTCCCGGAGAAGGCCCTCTATGAAGGGGGTTCCGGTGAATGAGTGGGGGTTCGCCAGCCCCCAAAGCCAGGGAACAGCGGTTTAGGCAGAAGGAAGAGCATTTACAAAGTCCACACCCGAGTTTCCGAGAAAAAAGATAACCTTGTACAGGTTTGCCCCTCAGAGCGGAGGAAAAATGCTGTTCCCGCCTCTGCACTAGTGATGGGGGGGTGGGGGGATTTGCACCCTGACGGATGCCTGGGAGAGTGCGGGATGTCTGCCGGCCGGGGGGCGCATGCTGCACCCGGGCGCTGTGCCGGGTGCTCGGAGTGCTGGGATACAGAGAGCAGCCCCCAAAGACCCTTGCTCTCGAAGCTCATCTTGTAGTCATCCACGACCGATATCCCCCAGCCTCATTATCTCAGGCCCCCACCCAAATGCACGTAGCAAGGGGTCCAGCATGCATACCCTGTTTCCCCGAAAATAAGACAGTGTCTTATATTAATTTTTGCTCCCAAAGGTGTGCTAGGTCTTATTTTCAGGGGATGTCTTATTTTTCCATGAAGAAGAATACGGTACACATTTATTGTTGAACAACAACAAAAAAAGGAAATTTATTACCCGTAGACGGTACGGTAGTCGTTGTCATCACAAACCAGCTCACTGATTGGCTGCAGCGCAGCCGGAGCTGTTCAGGCAGTGCAGGGTCTCTTTAAATCAGGAGTCAGAGGCCTTACAGTAGCTTTGGGGGGCCTTATATTCCAGGGAGGCCTTATTATTGGGGAGGTCTTATTTTTTTTGGGGGGGGGAGGCCTTATATTTCAGCGAGAGGCAAAACTGGAAGCAGGTCTTATTTTCGGGGGATGTCTTACTTTCGGGGAAACGGATAGCAACTGGAGACCAGCCGGCGAAGGCGTTGATAGGATGGGTGGACACAGACGCTGGTGCTAAGTGGAGGATCGTTTGAATGGGATGTAATGGCACAGGTGGGCAGTGCGTTCACCGCGTTTCACTTGATTCCCGATGCACCCCTGGCATCTGGGCACGTGTGTTGTGAGTATGAGGACCACAGGGCTGCCCTGTATTTCTGAACCGAAGCTGTTTCCAAAACACAGCCCCAGCCACCGGGTTCAGAGCGGCCTGGTGGGATGGACATGAAGGTGAGGGTACTGGGTTCCTGGGGAGGAGGGAGGAGGCACTGAGGGTTCAGCAGCACCCCCTTCCCCCCAGACTTGTCCCGGGCATGGCTCTGACCGCCGCCCCTCCCTCCCTCCGCAGGTATGGAGAGTGCAATCACGCTGTGGCAGTTCCTGTTGCAGTTGCTGCTGGACCAGAAGCATGAGCACCTGATCTGCTGGACCTCCAACGATGGTGAGTTCAAGCTCCTCAAGGCAGAAGAAGTGGCCAAGCTGTGGGGACTCC
>PVJN01048691.1:0-15508 GCA_004026805.1 Lasiurus borealis
AATCCCACTCCCTCATTTCACGGATGAGGGGCTGAGTCGAGTTTAATTTTGTCAGCTGCCTCAGAAATCCATTGGGAAAAGGGGGGCTTGGGTTTGAGGATGCAGAAAAGGCTGTTGCCATATACGGAGCACCAACTGTGTGCCAGCCCTGAGCTGCCTGAATCCTTAGGATATTTTCCTAGGCTCAGAGTGGGTGAGTAACTTGCCCACGATCACGCCAGGACTGAGTGGGGAGGTGGATCTCAGATCTGCCTGATCCCAAATGGGGAACTCTCCCCCACTTGGCCCTCTGTGATCAAAAATCAATAAAAGAGAGAGTATCGGGCTGGACCAAACCATTCTCAGAAAACTTCAGGGGCCTCTCCCTCATCATTTCTCAGATCGCCTGACTGCTGTGTCTAAGTCCTGGGGCGACATGACTGGAATTTGGGCCAGGAAAGTAGTTGACTTGCAGAATGGGCTGGCGAGGGTTTTGGAGTACTAGAGACTTCTGTTGGGTTTTGTGACCCCAAACCCACCCGCCGCCCTGCCCTCTCCCCCTAGCCAGCTTCCTGGGGTGGGGGAGCGGGGGCATCTCCATTATTCATTCCTTGCCCCCACTCCCCACCCCCCACCTGGTGTTGAACTCCTGGGGTTGGCGTCTAGACAGACAAGAGCATCCTACTGAGAACAGAAGCAGCCCTGACTGGGGCTGAAGGTTCCCATGGCAACTGCATCCCCTCAGCTGGCAGCTACCCGATAAATAAATAATTAGGGTGGGGGTGGGGAGCCCAGGGCAGGGGGAGGGGCAGCAGGGGAGCCTCTTGGAGGTTTCACTGAGGAAAGAGAGGGGTGGGTTAGAAGTGGGGGGCGGGGGCGGCATGGCAAAGGCCAGGTGAGAGCAGACAGTGCAGAGAGAGAGAGGTGACCAGCTGTGTAAGCGATTCAGCAGGTCAGAGAGCCAGAGCTTGGCAGGCCCGGCACGAAGGTGAGAGAGAGAGGGGAGGGAGACCAGCACCTAAAGTTCCGTTGTCTAGCTCCTGCGGCTGGACACACCACGGGGCCCCAGATCACTGGCAAGGGACCAGGTTTGGGCGTATTAAGTCCACGATGAGCCGTCCAGTGAGTAGATGGTTTATAAACGGGCTGGAAGCTGAAACAGGAGCAGGTAGTCCCTGAAGCTTGGGTAGACGTGCGTTTGCTGGGACAAGTGGAGCATAAAAAAGGGCCAAATATAGCCCCGAGGTTCTTTGATGTTCAGGGGTCTGAGTGCAGAGGAGGATGAGCTGCACTGGACCGGGGAGCGGCCAGAAAGGACGGTTGCCTGGCTCTGCCACGACCAGTTGTGTGACCTTAAGCAAGTCACCTCCCCTCTCCGAGCCTCCTGGTCTCTCTCCAAAACGAGATGGTGACCTCAGTGCTGCCCTTCTGCCAAGGAGCATCAAGGGAGAGAGGAACTTGGAACGCTTGTTACATACAATCTGCAGAGCCCTGCAAGGGGAGTCACCAGCAAGAGGCAGGCTGGTGCCAGGTGGGTGGGCGCCAGGTTGAGCCCGCGGCTTCCTGGGTCTCTGCCCGGCCTCACCATCTGTGTGGTGGCAGCAGGTGCGCCTTCTCCCGCCTCCCTTCCGGGATCTTTTCACTTTAGCAGGATCTTTCCCCTCCCTCCCAAGCCAGACCCTCTACTCTCCCCTTCTTCTGTCTCAGGGACTCGTGGTTGCAAGTGACAGAAATCACAAGCACAGGGAGGGGCAGTTAGTATCAGGCATGTCTGGATCCTCAGACCTAAAGTGGTGTCACCGGGGACACTGTTCCTGCCTGTTCGTCCTCCTTCCTCACTCTCTCTCTCTCTCTGTTCCTTAGCTTTGGTGACTCTCGGGAGCAGGGCACACAGGGAGTGTCCACCCCTGAAGAGATCACTGTGTGGATTGCTTGGTTAGGCCTCGGTCACCAGCCTGCTATGTAAATTAGAAGTGGGATCAGCCCCACCAAGCCACACGTGAGCTGAGTGTCTGGGTGGCAGCTTCCAACACCAGAAGGAATATAACCAGGCAATACTTGGCGCCTTTTTCCTGATGGTACCTGCTGAAAGACTAAACGAGGGGCTGCTGGGAAGGGAGTGCTGGTTGTGTCCTGTGTCAGCTAGCTTTTGCTGTGTAACAAATCACCCCAAAAGGTAGCCGTTGAAAAGAATCATTTTATTCAGTGCATGCATGATTCTGTGGGTCGGCTGCGAGATGGTTCTGGTCTGGGCTGTGTGTCTGTGATCAGCCGGTGGGTTGGCTCGCTTCTGAATGAGCTAGTATGGCCTCACTCTGACGGCTGACTGGCCGGCAGCTGGGGCGCCTGGCATTGAGCAGGTCAGCCTGGGCTCGCTCACAAGGTGTTCTCTGTGTTACAAGCGTAGCAAGTGAGCAAGCTCCAGTGCACAAGCACTTTTCAAGCCTTCACTTGCTTCCCATTTGCTTAAGTCCCATTGGGCAAAGCAAGTCACATGACCACATACAGAGCTAGTGTGGGCGGGCCCTGCCAAAGGGAATGGAAAGAGGAAGAAGAATTTGAGGCCGGTTTCGCAATCCACTGCAGCTCCCTCAGGGAAGGGTGAAAACAAAATGCCTTTCTCTGAGGCTCATGGATCCCAGAGGGCAGGGTAACCTCCAGATAGGGCGCCTGGGAAGAGAGGACTCAGACCCAGAGGCACCCCTGGCGCCTCCAAGAGCCAGGGCTCGGCCCTTGGGCAGGGCCGGGTGAGGAGTCTGGGTCTCCACTCTACCAACTGAGAGCCCCACATAAGGAAGGAGCAAAAGTGGGGAGGACCTCTTGGCAGGGAGATAGGGGTTCTGAATCCTGGCTCCCCATCTCCCTGCAGTCCACCTTAACGTCATGCTCGGGGCTCAGTTCTTCACCCCCATAGACTTATCCCATCTCCCGGCATCCCTTTGGTGCTGCAGGGCTGGGATGGCTCCAAGACTTCTGCACAATCCGTCATGTGATGCCTCATCACCACAGTAACTGATGTCACCTCGTCCACAAGGTCAAGGAGTCCCCGTCCTTCCCTTTTATGGCATGCACACGGCCTCTGTCTGCTCTTTCCCACAGGTGGCTGCACTGGAGCGGCAGATCTTTGACTTCCTGGGCTACCAATGGGCTCCTATTCTAGCCAACTTCCTGCACATCATGGCGGTCATCCTGGGCATCTTCGGCACGGTGCAGTACCGCTCCCGGTACCTCATTCTGGTATGGCTCACTGACTCCTCCCAAGCCAGCCCCTACTCCTCACCCCTCCCGTCTCCCCTACTCCTCCAACCAAAACTGCCCCACCCTCCCACAGACACGCAGACCCCTGCCCTGGTTTTGCTCTAGCCCTGTTGGTATGAATGCCCAAATCCCAATGCTTCTTTATTCAGCCGAGACAAGGTTGGCATTTTCCCTAAAGAATTTCCTAGGGGAAAATCCAACTGTTAACATGACACATCATTTAATGAGTGCCTGCCTTGTGTTGGGCTCTCTGCTAAGGTGTCACTTGCTTTATTGGATCTTTACACAGCTCTGCGAGGTATATCGTACCATCTCCATTTCTTTTTTTTTTTTAATATATTTTATTGATTTTTTACAGAGAGGAAGGGAGAGAGATAGAAAGTCAGAAACATCGATGAGAGAGAGACATCAATCAGCCGCCTCCTGCACGACCCACTGTGGAGATGTGCCCGCAAGCAAGGTACATGCCCCCAACCGGAATCGAACCTGGGACCTTTCAGTCCGCAAGCCAATGCTCTATCCACTGAGCCAAACCGGTCTCGGCCATCTCCATTTTCTGTGAGTCTCAGAAAGGTTACAACACGTCCTAAGGTCACACAGCTAGTGGGTGGCAGAGCCAGGACTAGAGCATCAGATCCAGATGCTCCTGCCACCTCACCATGCCGCCTCAGAAAGCCGGTGTGAGGAAGGAGCCTGGTCTAGCCTAGTTCCTCAGGTTGCTTCCGGAAAGCTTGGTGTTTGTCCCTCAGTGTTCATCAAGAATACAGCTGTAAGTGGCCCTGGGCCCGTCCATCCCCAGAGTAGGTTGTGTCCCTGGCTCCTTCCACCTGCTCCCTTTTTCTAAGTCCTGGTTGGTCCTGGCTGGTCTCTGTCAAACTCCTGTTTTCAGTTCACCTGTGTCCCCTGCTCTTCCTCCGTGACCCATTCACATACCTCTCTTGAGGGAAAAGGCGTTTGGGTAGATTTGCTAAATGCTTGACACCTACGATAACAGTGATACGCGCAGTGTCCTGCTACCCCAGTGCCCACTAACCCTCATTCTGGGGCTTGTCCACGCCTCCCACAGGCCAGGAGAACATGGCCCTTCCAGGGTTTTCTCTCATCTGAGTGAGATCGGAGAACCCTTCTCTCCAGTTCTCAGGACGCCCCAGGCACCAGTATAAAATGCTGCGTCTGCTGGTGGCAGCCACTGGAATTGTCGGCATAGGTTTGGGTGGAAATAGCCAGCCCCGCTCCAGCTCTTGGCCATGTCCGGTGGCTGTTGTTTTCTGCCGAATGGATAGGATTAGCCCAGGACTTCAGTTTGAGTTCCAGCCCTACCTCTTTCTAGCTGTGTGATCTTGGCAAAAAAAAATTAAAAAAAAATGACTCTCTCTAGGCCTTAAATTAGTTATCTCTGAAGCGAGGACAATGCCTTCCCTGCAGGGCTGTTACAAAGACTGGTTTGGTATAAAAATGATTTGTTACCGATTCTCAGTGCTCTCTGAGCAAGGTATTGTCATAACTTCCCCTGCAAAAGCCTTCTCAGTCCATTAACTCCGTGTCCATGGACATACCCCAAGCCCACTCCCCCAGGCCCACCCTGACCCCACCTCTGCTTTCCCCAGTATGCAGCCTGGCTGGTGCTTTGGGTTGGCTGGAATGCGTTTATCATCTGCTTCTACCTGGAGGTTGGACAGCTGTCCCAGGTAAGCCTCCGACCTGGCAGTGCCAGAGGACAGAGTCTGACCTTTCCCCTCCCACCCTAAAGGCTCCCACAGTGATATAGGTCTGGGGCATCATCTATCTCCTTGGTGATTTTTTTAGGGGGGATTATCTCTTGAAGAAACTTCCCTCCACACACCCAAATAATCTATTCCCATCACCCACCCCACATTTTTGTTTCTGGCCTCCTCTGCCCTTCTCAGACACAGATGATGATGGAGCAGATAAGGATGAAGAGCAGTCTGTGTGAAGATGGGCTGGGGTCCCGGTTGATAACAAGCTTTGTAGAAACTAACAGAATATGGTGGCCAACAAAGCTACTCTTAGGCTCACACATCCTCAGTGCAAGGGAGGTGAAAATCCCATGCACTTCGTACTGTTTAAACCATAAAGATTTGAGTTCAGTGCTGATCAATATTTTTCAGAAGAAAAAGAGATTTGGTAGAGTTTGGGAAAAATTTAACAGGTCATGTCACATGGAAAAATACTGAAGAAAGTAGGAATATTTAGCTTTGTGAAGAATAAACCCAGAGGATATAACTTCCATTTTTATTATTATTTTTTTATTTTTTAATTCTAACCCAAGGATATTTTTTTCATTGATATCTAGAGAGAGTGGAAGGGATGGAGGGAGAGAAAGAGAAATATCAACAGGAGAATGACACACATTGATAGGTTGCCTCCTGCACATGCCTCTGTGAGAGCTGGGGAATCTGCAAAAGAGGTACGTGCATGTCCTTAACCAGGAATCAAGCCCATGGTCTGCAGGCTGACACCCCAACCACTGAGCAAAACTGACCAGGGCACAGCTTTCATTCTTAGATATTAAGAAGGCAGCATACATGCATTAGAGCATTTGGCTTTATAGTTTGACTAACTACTAGATTCAAATCCAGCTCTAATGTTTCCTAGCTGTCTGACCTTGGGCAAGTGTCTTTCTCTCTCTGAACTTCAGTTCCTCATTAGTAAGTTCAGATAGAGCAACCCCAACTCCCTTTGATTGCTGAGGGGATAAACAAGATGACACATCTCAGTGCTTAGCACCTGGTCAGCATGCAGTGAATATTTGTCAGTGGCCTGTATGAGTGAATGGATTAATGAACACAGGGGTGCATATAATGGGTAACAACACAGGGGTGCATATAATGGGTATAGTGACTAGGCCAGCCACTTCGCCATTTCAAATGGAGAGAGTAAGGCCCAAGGGGAAAGGTTTGCGCAGGGTCACACATGAGGAGCAAGCCCAAAGGAAAGGCTGAATGGGTCGTGAAAGGGCCTGTACTGAGGATTTCACCAATAGCTGGAAGATTGATTGTATCTGATCACTGTTAATGTTCTTTCCAGCCCTGAAATCCTGGGGTTCCGTAGATCAGTACCAGCCCCTTCTATTGCTGATGGAATAGGGAGGCTTGCATGGTCATCACATGCCACCTATTGGCCAAATGTGGATCTGCAGATACGTACTCTTCACACCCCCTCACTCCCATGCCCTCCACAAAGCAAGTTATGAGAGGAGGCTGCTGTAACCGTCCACATGTGGAAGAGCCTTTATATATAGTCTCCTGGGACCTGGGGAGGAACCCCCCACCCCAGCTCAGTATCCTAGGCCCCTCTACCCCCAGGACCGGGACTTCATCATGACCTTCAACACATCCCTGCACCGCTCCTGGTGGATGGAGAACGGGCCAGGCTGCCTGGTGACACCTGTCCTGAACTCCCGCCTAGCCCTGGAAGACCACCACGTCATCTCTGTCACTGGCTGCCTGCTTGACTATCCCTACATTGAAGCCCTCAGCAGCGCCCTGCAGATCTTCCTGGCTGTGAGTCCTCCTGCCCCCCACCTCACCACACTCCCAGAAGTGGGGTCTGAAAACCCCTTTGCTTAGCCCAGTGGTCAGCAAACTGCGGCTCTGTTGACCACTGGCTTTGCCCCAGTTAAGAAGGGTTGAATCTAGGTCTTCCAGCCTGCCTGGGAAGGATTTCTCCACCCCACATAACTCTCTTTCCCAGTTCCACCTGGGGAAACTGAGGCTCAAAAAGATAAAATAATTACTTGTCCAAAGTCACACGCTCAGGACAGAGGCTGGAACCAGGAATGTTGGACTTTTAAGGCTCAGTCATTAACTTGGAAGTTGTTAGGGGTTTGCTTGCCTTCACGTTAGCACGCCCTGTTCCTCCGGTCTGGGTAGGCGGGGCCAGGCAGAGGGTAGAGGGAGAGTTTCCCCCTCCTCATTCTCTTCCTCCCTCAGCTGTTCGGCTTTGTGTTCGCCTGCTACGTGAGCAAAGTGTTCCTGGAGGAAGAGGACAGCTGTAAGTATGCGGCGAAGCGGAGAAGCCTGGCCGCGCATCACCCCGCGTCTTCAGCACCCTGGACAGGGGCCCGCACGGCCTCGGTGGGAGGGAGCCCAGGGTCGGCCCCTCTCTGAGGGAGGAGGAGAGCAGCCAGGGGTGGGACCACTCTGGACTGAGGTCCAGATGTCCAGGTACCCAGGCCACGGCCCCAGCACCACCACCCTGCCCGCCCCTCTCAGGCCTTGCCCCTTGGAGGTGCTCCACAGGCTGGTCCCTCTGTGGCACCTCCCATTCCCAGCCTTTTCCCCCAATCCGGTCACCTCCCCTTAAGTGGCTCAAGCCCTGCCCCCAAGAACCTTCTCCCTAAAGAATGCCCCGCCCCCAGACCATTTCTAACTGTGTGCCACCTCCCCTTCTGCAGTTGACTTCATCGGTGGCTTTGACTCCTACGGATACCAGGCACCCCAGAAGACGTCTCATCTACAACTGCAGCCTCTGTACACGTGGGTCATGGCGCCCAGCAGGGTGGGATGGATGGGGGACCCGGGCGTTAGTGTGGGTAAAAAGGAGAGGAGGGATGGGAAGAAGCAGTCGTTCTCTCTCTGCTCCCCCATTTTCGGAGTTCACTTTTCTAACCTACCTTTGTTTCCTGCAGGTCAGGGTAGCTTCAGCCCCACGCCCACCCCGGTGCCGCCCAGCGCTTTGTGCTAAAACTGACAGCCACTGCCAGGAGCTCTGGCCAAGATGATGGCAGGCGCGCCCTCTGGTGTCTGGCGGGCTGACTGCAGCTTGCGCGGCTCCATCTGGTCTGCAGCGGACTCGGACTTGGCCCTTGCAGCCAGGACTTCAGGGATGGGGCGGGGAAGGGTGGGCTGAGGGAGGGGAATCTCGGGGTTTGTATTTTTTTTAATCTCGGCCCTTGGCGTGCGCTGGGGCCACCCTCTCTTTTCCAGCCTCTTTCAACCTTCACTCAGCATCCTGTTCGCTGTCCAGAAAGTAGAGGCAGGATGGACAGACTCACCCCATCTCACCACACTCATTCACACCACGAGCCAGGAGCAGGAGTCCTGGGTTCTAATAACAGCTCCATCACTGACTCCTGTGTGACATCTGGCAAAGCCCTTGCCCTCTCTGGTCCTCAGTTTCCCCACCTCCAATAATTAAAAGAATCCCTTAGCAGATGCAGCTCTTTCTAGCCTTCTCTCAGTTGACTCTGAGTTCCCTGGGTTAGGCTGGTGTTCTAATCCCCATTTTGCAGACAAGGAAACAGAGGCCCAGAGGCTTTGAGGCCACATGACTAGACTTTTGAACACAGTGTACTTTCTGTAGTTTCAACCTCCAAAACCCCAGTGCCTGGTCTCCAAATTTCATTTTCAAACTTGGACACTCTTAGAACCCATGAGATCCACACCATATTAACACATCACCGCCACCACTTGCCAATGCCTCTCTTAAAGCAATACACCCGTTCTCTCTTTGGGAACTACACACATGGAGCCCAGAGCCCTGAATCCAGCCTGACCCACAGGGAAGCCTTCTTCGACGTGGCTTCTGTCCACCCTTGGCAAATCTTTCAAGCTTTCTCCAGGAAAGGGGATTCCCAATCCGCCACCATCCCCCTTCCCAGGTCCCTAAAGCTGCTGCACCTGTGGTCCCCTACGCTCTCAGCAACTCCACCTGACCAGTTGGGAGACCTGTGATTTAGGAGTGGAAAAGGGCTGGTCAGCTCTGCCTGGCCACCCATGCTCACAGATCACTAGCGTTGATGACTGCTCCGATGTTCTGGAGTTCTGAAGAGCTAGAGTGGGGGTGTGCGGGTCAGGAGGCCCAGCACACTTCCTTGAGAGCAAGTAGAGACGAGAGCTCCTTCTCCCCACCTCCCTCCACAGGCAACCCCAGAGCACCCTGCGTCCTGGGCCCTGGCTGGCGAGGCCGAGGGCGGGAGGATCAGGCCTCGGCCTCCCGGCCTGTGAAATTAGAGGGGCCCTGGGCACGGAAGGGTGGGAGGCCGCAGGGGGCTGGAGACAGTCTGAGCCGTCCATGGTGACCACTGTGTTCTGTGCTCTCCACTCTCCAGTCTAGTGTTTCCTACTGTCTGAAACCAACATACCGTGAGCTAAAACCCCACTCCAAAGGCAGCTCTGTGCCAAGGAGCCAGGCCCAGGGGGTTATCTGGTCACCACAGGCACCGAGGTATCCAATGGTCAGCCCCGGTGGGCACAGTTCAAGATGGGGGCAGTTCCCTTCAGGCCTGACTGCTGCCCCACCACTTGGCTAACTCCTGCCTCCAGCCCTCCCTTCTCTCCCCTCTCCATCCCCCCCCTCAGCCAATTGTCACCTCACCTCCACTCCCCCCACCCCCTTTCTACTCAAGGGGTTTAGCCACTGGTGCTTTGAAGCCTTTTGTTTTTATAAGACAGTTTTTGCAAGGGGACCAAGTTCTCACTGGGACCTTGCAAGGCAGGGAGTGTTCCCCTGATTTCTGTGCAGGCGGGTTGATTAAAGATGGTGTTTTCTTCTCTATCTTCCTGTCCTCCTTTCTGCCTTGTGAGTCAGCCGGGGCCCTGCATGAGGGTGGGCAAGGGCTGGAATCAATGTCATTGTCGCTGCCATTCCTGGGGCACTGGCCTGTAGCTTTCGGCAGGTTACACTCCCTCTCTTTCCTGGTCCGTAAAACGTGCAGGTGGGGCTGAATCAACGGGTTTCTAGGGCTCCCCAGTCCCTGGGAGAGCTTTCTGTTTATTTTCCTGATGAAGTGCGTTTTCAGTTCGTGCTCCCCAGGATCCCTGGCTTCTTGGCTCTGCCCGCTTCCTGACAGTTCAGTTCCTGACGTGGAGTGAGTTGGCAGACGGTGCTTTCCCAGGAGGTTCCTGTGCCCCACCTGGGGCATCCTGAGCCCTTTCTGCAGATACACCAGAATCAGTATTTTGAGTTTTTTAAAATTTTACCTACTTCTGTGAACAGTTAATGTTACGTATATATGATACAGAATTCAGAAAGTTACCAGGAGTTATGTTCTCTTGTTTTTTATATCTTTCCAAAGATAGTGATTCTTTTTTAAAAAATTTTAAGTATTTGTTTTTTTCCATTTTTTCACACAAGTGGCAACATATTCTACTTTTCAACTCCCTGCTGTGTTTCACTTTCTTTCTTTTTTTTTTAAATATATTTTATTGATTTTTCACAGAGAGGAAGGGAGAGATAGAAAGTCAGAAACATCGATGAGAGAGATAGAAAGTCAGAAACATCAATGAGAGAGAGACATCGATCAGCCGCCTCCTGCACGCCCCACAGTGGAGATGTGCCCGCAAGCAAGGTACATGCCCCCGACTGGAATCGAACCTGGGACCTTTCAGTCCGCAAGCCGACGCTCTATCCACTGAGCCAAACCAGTCTCGGCTGTGTTTCACTTTCTGATGCTCAGAAACCTTCCCCCAGTGATACATGCGTAGCTGCCACCCGTCCTTCCACTGTGATTTAGTAGAATTGGGGGTGTTTGTAGGGATCCCGGGTGATCCTGATGCAGGCTAAGAAGCAGGGGTTCTCCATAAGGGCCCCACATCCACTGTGCAAACCTGTGGACCGCTTCTGGTCCTGGAGACAGGAAAACAGATCGCAGGCACTGCCTGTACAGAGCTCATGGTCTGGAGGGGAACCCGCAGGGCGGACAGGCCGAAGGGTGAGTGCTGCTGGCAGGGGGTCGATGCTGAGGACAGGGTAGAGGGAAAGGCCGTTGTTAATGGGAGCTCGGGAGAGAGGTGGTCTGAGTGTCCTGGACGGGGCAGCGGCAGGGCAAGGGGGTGAGGGGGACACGTGGTACCTGGAGTAAGACTAGCAGGGACTAACTGGTTGGAAGAAGCTTCCACGGGGGCCGTATTCGTTTCCTATGTCATAAATTACCACAGCTTCCGTGTCTTAATACACATGGATCATCTGATGGAGGTTCAACATGGGTGTCACGGGACTAAAGTCAAGATTTCTTTCTGGAGGCTCTAGGCCAGAATCAGTTTCCTTGCCTTTTGTAGATTCTAAAGGCTGCTTCATCTTATTCTTTGACACATATTTTTTATTAACTTCAAAGAGGGAGAGAGAGCTAGAAACATCAATAATGAGAGAATCATTGATCGGCTGCCTCCTGCGCACACACACACCCCCAATAGGGATTGAGCCCGCAATCCAGACATGTGCCCTGACCGGGAATTGAACCATGACCACCTGGTTCATAGATGGATGTTCAACCACAGAACCACAGTGTCTGGGTGAGGCTGCCTCATTTCTTGGTTCTCGGCCACTCTTCCTCCATCCTCAAAGCCAGAAGTGTGGCATATCTCTGACTCTTCCTTCTTCCGTTCACCTCTCTCTAACCACAGCCAGGAAAGGCTCTCCACTTTTAAAAGTTAAAAAAAAAAATTTTTTTTATTGATTTCAGAGAGGAAGGGAGTGAGAGAAAAGAAACATCAATGATGAGAGAGAATCATTGCTCGGTTGCCTCTTACTGGGGACCGAGCCCGGAACCCAGGCATGAGCCCTGACCTGGAGTGGAGTGGACCTCCTGGTTCACTAGGTTGCCACTCAACCATTGAGCCACACCGGCCGGGCAAAGCTCTCCACTTTTAAAGTCTTGAATTGTTAGATTGGGCCCACCCACATAGTCCAGGAAAATCTCCCCTTCTCAAGGCCCTTAATCACATCTGCAAAAGTCCTTCTTTTAAAAAAGATGTTGATTGTGTTTCTTGGGGCCAGGGGGGAGGGGAAGGGTCAGTGGCCATCGATCTGTCACTCTACCCAATTAGGTGTTCATTGGCTGATTCCTGTTTGTGCTCTGACTGGGGATTGAACCTGCAACCTTGCTGCATCAGGACCATGCTCCAACCAACCAAGCCACCTGGCCAAGGCTGCAAAAAATCCCTTTTTGCCATGCAGCACATTCTCGGCTCCAGGGATTAGAATGTGGACAGCTTTCGGAGCCATTATTCTGCCTCTCACAGGGAAGTTGTATGTAGGTTATAGCTCTGAATGCCAAGCCAGGTGCGTCAGAATGGTGGCTTCTGCAGGATTGTGAAGGAAGCTTCCAATTAGAGCTGTCCTGCAGAGCGAACCCATGGGGCTGGAGAGGTGGGTTGGAGGAGGGGAGCAGGCAGCAGTGTTCTTTTGGGAAGAGGCCTAGGGTTTCTCGGTTCCCTGTGTGAGTGTATCATTGGGGATATGTGTGACCATGAACTCCGTGTAACCTTGAGAGGGCTAGTACAGCAATGAAGAGCGTCAAATGTAGAAGTCAGGCATACTTGGGTCCAAATGTGTCGCTCTGGCCCTGGCTGGTTTGTCTCAGTGGATACAGCATTGGCCTGTGGACTGAAGGGCCTCCGGGGTCAATTCCAGTTAAGGGCACATGCCCGGGTTTCAGGCTGGATCCCCAGTAGGGGGCATGGAGGAGGCAACCGATCAATGATTCTCATCATTAGTTTTCTATCTCTCCCTCTCTGAAATCAATAAAATTAAAAAATATATATACATATATATATATATTTTTTTTAATATATATTATTTTTTAAATTTTAATATATATTAAAGTATGACTCTGTAAACCAAGCTGGTCTTCCCACCAAACCCAGTGAAACTCCCCAGCTCTTGCCATCCTGGGGCCATCTCCCAGCAACCTCTGCCCGTTAGAATAATCCAGATAAGACGCCATCTTCAACAACTGCTCAGTCATAAAAGTGCCCAAGGCATTCTGTGAAGCAACCGAATATAAATTCTCAAAGGTGGATTTGACAGCACAATAGTCTACTGAGATTTATAGACATACTGGTATTTTCTTCAATATGTTGAAATTGGGTCTTGGAGTTTCCAAACATTAGAAATGAGGGAGGGCCTGATGCCAAGGCTTCATTGCTTTACATGATTCATTATTGCCCAGGCTACTGGCCCAGGCAGTGTTTCTCAAGCTTGCATATTTAAGAGTCCCTTAAAATCCAAACTTCTGAGCCTGATCCAAGATCTGGGCAACAATAGGAATCTGGCTTTTTGTTTGTTTTTGTCTTTACAAATGTCCCCAGGTGATGCAGGTTTGGGAAATCCTCAGCCCAGGGAAAGAGGCATGCAAATGTTTTTTAATCTTCCTTTAAGCCAGTGGCATGGAGGCCCCACCAAATGAAGCCTGTCAGCTCCTTCAGATCAGAGCTAGATTTCAGGTATTTCCCCGAAGCCCACTTTCAGTTGTTATAATTTTTTTAAATATATTTTATTGATTTTTCACAGAGAGGAAGGGAGAGGGATACAAAGTTAGAAATATCGATGAGAAAGAGACATCGATCAGCCACCTCCTGCACGTCTCCTACTGGGGATGTGCCCGCAACCAATGTAGGTGTCCTTGACGGGAATGGAACCTGGAACCTTTCAGTCCGCAGGCCGACGCTCTATCCACTGAGCCAAACGGGTTTTGGCTGTTATAATTTTTTTTTAATGGGTTAGGCATTTCAAAGGCTGTGATCAACTCTTGAACTTAAACACTGACATAACTTCATACGTTAGTTTGGGCCAAAGCGGGATTGTGTTCTGCTTTCCCTCTTGACCTCAGTCACTTGGAGGAGGTGAGTGCAGCTCCCACTTGCCCCAGGCCACCTGAGCTGGGGCCGAGGTCCCCCCTAAGCCTGGGTTCTAGTGACTCAGCACTTCCCTCTCAGCAGGCCCTGGAATCAGACTGGGCAGGCCCGGGCAGACCGGAGCTGCAGAGTGCCCAGGGCTGCTTGTCCAATACCTAAAAGTTCTACTTCCTCTGCCCCTGCCACCTGCGACCTGGCCTTGGTGCCTTCATTGGTGAAATCAGAGGGCTGAACTTTGCATGATGACTTCTTTCCAACTGACATTTTGAGAAAAGATCTCAGCCCTAACGTACTTGGGGGGGGGGTCTCTTTGAAATACAGATTCTTGGGCCATACTCACATACCAGGCTCTAACTCATTGGGACCCAAGCACCTGAATGAATCCTTCAAATATTTATTAACCACCTACTATGCACCAAGAATTGGGGCTACAACAGTGAACAAGACAGAAACTAATCCCTGCTCTCAGGAGGATAGCTATTGGGAGGAAACCAGCAAAATCCATGATATATCAAGCTAAGTGTCAGAGAGCAAAACAGCAGGGAAGGGAGTGATGGATAAGGATTTATTCATTTTCAATTGGACTTCAGGTCAGGAAGGTCTCAGAATTTTGGATAAAAGACCTAAAGAAGGTTAGGTAGGAAGCGCATGAAACAGCAAGTGCCCAGGCCCTGAGGTGGGCGTGTGCCAGTGTGGAAGGGCAGAGTGGTAGGAGGTAAAGTCAGAGATGAGGAGCGGGGAGGCATGTCAGGTGCTACTGGCTTTAAAGGACTTCATAAGGGCTTTCACTTTTATTTATTTGTTTTAATATATATTATTGATTTTTTACAGAGGAAGGGAGAGGGATAGAGTTAGAAACATTGATCAACTGCCTCCTGCACACCCCCTACAGGGTATGTGTCCTCAACCAAGGTACATGCCCTTGATCAGAATCGAATCTGGGACCTTTCAGTCCACAGGCCAACTCTGTATCCACTGAGCCAAACCGGTTTTGGCAGGGCTTTAGCTTTTCATCTGAAAGACTAAAAGGAGGAATAGAACCTGGCACTGGGGGAAATCCCTTTGGATACTGTGTGGAGAAGAGACTGTAGGAAGTCCAGGCTGACAGAGGGAGAGACACCAGGTCGATGTGAGTGGAAAAAAAAAAAGACCCAAAGAGAACACCCCCTACCCCCAAGCTTTTTGGCCTGAGAGCGTAGAAGGGTGAAGCTGCCCGCAAAGTTGGGGTGACAACCGTAGGAACTTCTAAAGCTGGGAGTCTGTCATTTATCCACAGTCTGTATTTCAAGCCAGCCACTGTGCCCCCGGGGTCATTCTCCAGCCACGGGACACACTGCCTCCTGGAAATGTCTACGCCCAGACAAGATGGAGAACCACGGCTCTAGGACTTGGGCGACTCTCTTAGTTTTCTTGCCACATAACAAACGACCATAACACTTAGCCTCTGAAACAAAATCAACAAACATTGTCTCCGTTTCTGCGGGTCAGACATTTGGGAACAGCTTAGCTGGGTGGTGCTGGCCAGGGTCTCTCGGGAGCTTGCCAGGGCTGAGATGGATGGAGGCTTGGCTGGGCTGGAGATGCCACTCCCAGGATGTCTTCAGCAAATAGCTGCCGAGAGGAAGCCTGAGGTCCTTTTTGCATAGATCCCCCCACTGGGGTGCTTGACTGGA
>PVJN01048693.1:0-15391 GCA_004026805.1 Lasiurus borealis
TTTTTTTTTCTTGTGTAGAGATTTATGTTGCTAATTTGCTTAGAGAATATTATATAATCAATGCAAAATATTGTAAAACTATACTAATTGAGATTAATTAAGAAGAAAAACCTATCTACTTTAATAATTACAACAGAGTTACTTTTTTTTTAAAGCAAAGCAGTGTCTGCTATTTTCAGATATATTAGTAGATAGTGACTTAAGGAGGCTCTGAAAAGAGAGTCAGCTTTCAGGATTTCATTTGCATATGAAAATAACCCCATTATTATATGCAAATACATGCCTCTTGAGTGTTTGAAATTTTTCCCTTAAGAAAATACTCTTGCCTACCAAATTTCGTGTGCATTGATAATGTGTCCAGCAAATCATTTTATGCAAAGATTTGTTTCAGTCTGGCCTCAGCCTTATTTATTATAAATTCTAGACTAGCGAGGTACATACTACTGAGACCTGGTTGAATTTCTCTCTTTCATCTGAGAATCACAAGATTTACATCTTACATTTGTTTCCTGTATAAACGTGGCCATTCTCGTGATACCCATTCCCCCTGCCATGCTACACGTGGGAGCTCTAGCTCCATTTTTCAACTAAACTCTCTCTCTTTCTCTCTCTTTTTACAAAGATTGGTAGCCACGAAGTCAGGAAGTGTAGCTCTTAAAAGGTCTCCAGAGGCAATCGATGTTGAAGAAGCTGTTGAACAGGAGAATTGGGAGTCCTTTGTCAGCATTCTGGGAGTGCATTGATGGATGGGAGCAGGCCTCGCCGCTGCTGGTTTTAGACAAACAAGACGGGCAGAGATTGAGAGTAACTGTTGAGGCTAAGGTTCAGATGAGGTCGTTTAAGAAAAAAAAGTCAACAAAAGTGACAAGGAACTTTGCTGTTTCTCTTTTAACTTTCCTAATGTTCAAGTTCACGCCACTTTAGCGGCCCGCCAAATTGTTCCACGGGCAAACCCTGCAGGTGGGTGGCACCTTCACTACCTTCCTTACTGCGGAAGGAAGAAGACCTAATGTTCCCTCCTACTGCAAGCATGTCAATCTCACAGGCTAACACGGGCCAAATAAAGGAGGCATGCGGCCCGCGGCCCACGGGTTTGACATGCTTGCCCTACAGGGTGACAGAAGGCAAAACATGCCAAAGGAGCCCTGACTGGTGTGGCTTAGTGGATAGAGCAGACTGAAGGGTCCCAGGTTCGATTCCAGTCAAGGGCATGTACCTTGGTTGCGGGCACATCCCCAGTGGGTGGTGTGTAGGAGGCGGCTGATCAATGTCTCTCTCATCGATGTTTCTAACTCTCTATCACTCTCCCTTCCTCTCTGTAAAAAATCAATAGAATATATTTAAAAAAAAATACCAAAGGAACCCTAGCCTGTTCGGCTCAGTGGATAGAGTGTCAATCCTCAGACTGGAGGGTCCCAGGTTCGATTCTGGGCAAGGGCAGGTACCTTGGTGGCAGGCTCGATCCTGGAGGCATTGATATTTTTCTCTCTCTGTCTCTTCCACTGTCTCTACAAACATAAATCCATCAATCAATATCGATGGGAAAATATTCTTGGGTGAAGATGCAAAACAACAACAAATACCAAACCAGCTGGCAAGCTGTACACACTTAGCATGTGAGCGTGCATCTGTGGGTATAAGGCTCCCAGCTCCCTCAAACGCAGGCTAGTCCGTCTTTGTACAGTTCTGCAGAGAGGAGGTGCCAGAATCACTGGTCCTCATTTCCGGGATCCCCCTAGAGGTGGTTATTCCGCACCTGAGTGGGGGTCTTACCAAAAGATCCTTCTTCCCATTTGGTATAATGTGACCCGGCCCAGTACCACTCACAGTACCCCAGGCCCCTTTCTGACGGTCAGGTGAACGGAAGTAGGATCCCTCAACTTAAAGAATGGCCAAGGATGGCTAAAACCATTCTTCATTTCTGGATGCTCATCTCAGCTTTCTTTGGCGTTTCCTGCCATGAGTGACGGGACCCTCACCTGGGAAGCCTGGGTCACTGCTGTTAACACGCTTTCCTCCTCAAGTATTAGCCGCAGCCCATCCTCAGCCCTGAATCTGAGGGAACGCTGTGTACCCCAAATGCATGGACTCTCCTGCGTGGGAATGAAGTAGGGTTGACTTCCCACAGGGCTGGATGGTGTTTGGGGATCTCCCTCACACTAACATGGAGCATGTACTTTACTGGCCTGCTCAATGAAATTCTTTTTTCTTGTTGTTCATCCTCAGCTAAGGATATTTTCCCACTGATTTTTCAGAGAGAGAGAGAGAGAGAGAGAGAGAGAGAGAGAAACATTGATGTGTGAGAGAGACACATCGATTGGTTGCCTCCCACATGGGCCCGACTAAGACTGGGGATTGAGTCTGCAACTGAGGTACATGCCCTTGACCAGAATCGAACCTGGACTCTTCAGTCCACAGTCTGAAGCTCTGTCCATTGAACCAACCCGGCTAAGGCTGAAATTTATAGTTACAAAATTCAATCTCCAAAAAAAATAAAAATAAAAAATTATATATATAAACAAAATGCATTTTCAACATTAGATAGAAGCCATACAAAACTTTACCGATTAATTGGAATATGCTTAAACTCCAGGTTCATATTTGTGGACAACAAGTCTGGTCTCCCTTTACATTGAGGAAGCTCTTCAGCAAGAAATGTTATCTTTCAGAGGCTGGGAAAATCCAAGTTTCATGCCTGAATGCTTGAAAAAAAAATCTGAGCTGCCAGCAGTCAATACCCGGCCTTGTTTACTCCCGAGGCGCCTCCCCCGGCTGGCCTCCTGCTTCTGCCCTGGCTTTCTGCCCTCCTGCTCTGGGCTCTCAGAACTCCTCTGAGGGTTCTGCGCGAAGCCCGCTCTGGCCTCCACTGGGCCTGAAAACACGGCTTGCTTGGAATTTGATGTTTAGCTCCTCAAGGAAATGAAACAATTGTCCGTTTGAAATCACTGGATGCGCTACAGCGGGATGTCAGAGGAATCGAGTTTGAAGTCTTCTTGTTAAAACTAGAGGCTCAGTGCACAAAATCCATGCACTGATAGGGTCCCCAGGGTTTGCTAGCTGCCAGCCAGGTGTTCTCTCACCACGGCCACTGCTACCAGCCCAGAGTCTCCCTCCTTCCCCCCCCCTCCCGAGTGCTGCCCCCTGGTTGAACTCCCAGACAAACTCCCAGTCAAGGGGACAATATGCATACTATGCTTTTTATTATATAGGATTAGAGTTACTTTTACTCAGTATTCATGATTTAGTTTATATGTTGCTAAGGACACAGCTCTTGCAGGATCTGACCTATAAGAATAGGAAGGTGGTTTGCCGAGACCGGTTTGGCTCAGTGGATAGAGCGTAGGCCTGCGGACTGAAAGATCCCAGGTTTGATTCTGGTCGGGGGCATGTACCTTGCTTGCGGGCACATCTCCAGTGTGGGGCGTGCAGGAGGCGGCTGATCGATGTTTCTCTCTCATCGATGTTTCTGATTTTCTATCCCTCTCCCTTCCTCTCTGTAAAAAATCAATAAAATATATTTAAAAAAAAAGAATAGGAAGGTGGGCTTCAGATCCAGCTAGATTTACATTTAATTCTCACCCTTGGATATTTTTCCTTCGATTTTTAGAGAGAGGGGAAAGATAGAGAGAAATATTGATGTCGGAGAGAAACACATCAATTGGTTGCCTCCTGCATGTTCCCAGACCAGGGCCCAAACCAGGGAGGAGCCTTCAACTGAGGTATGTGCCCTTGATGGGAATCGAACCTGGGACCCTTTGGTCCACAGTCCCCTCTCTGTCCACTGAGCCACACCTGCTAGGATTAGCTCCATTTAGATTTACATCATGGCGTTTTATACTCAGTATCCGTGAGACCTTGAGCAACTCACATAACCTCTTTGAGTTGGTTCTCTCATCTATAAAATGAGGGTCCCATCCCCTCATTTTGATGTGAAGATTAACCAGGGCCCTTAGTGTGAAACCATGAGCACATTACCTTGAGTAGAGAACTATTGCTTTGAGACCTTGGTAAAGTTCTGGAAGATTAGCATTAGCCCTTCTGCTCATTGATACACTCCTGACTCCATCCATTCATTCTGTAATGGATCCATTCATATATTCACAGGTGTCTGAATGAACTCTGATTGACTACCCATGATTTCATTATGATCTTCTGTGCCGGGTCCTGATCGGTACTGGTAACAGAAGCCAATAGATGATTGCTAGGAACTGAATTGTTTTTTCCCCACATTCATAGGTTGAGGCTCTAACCCCCAATGTCCCCATGTTACTCTATCAGAGATATAAATGAGGCCCTCAGAGTGGAGAGCTGATCTACCTTTGAGTTTGCCCAAAAAGTGGTCATGTACAAGCTACAAGAGAAACTGAATCAGTCAGCACCTTGATTTTGGACTGCCAGCCCCCAGAACTCTCAGAAAATTCATTTTTATTGCTTAAGTCACCAAGTCTGGCCCTGGCTGGTTTGGCTCAGTGGATAGAGCGTTGGCCTGAGGTCTGAATGGCCCAGGGTTCGATTCCAGTCAACTTTCCATGCCCAGGTTACAGGCTCATTCCCCTGGGGTGTGTGCAGGAGGCAGCTGATCAATGATTCTCTCTCATCATTGATGTTTCTACCTCTCTTTCCCTTTCCCTTCCTCTCTGAAATGAATAAAAATATTTTTTTGAATCACTAAGTGCTGTGATTTCATGGTAGACTGAGCAAACTAATACAACGAAAATCTCTAATTTCCTACAAACTAAAAAAAATGCTAAAAATTTATACTTTTTCCTTATTTATGAGACACTACAAAAAGTTTGATGATTTAGAAGTTGATAAAGTAGAATCACCATGTTGTGAAAGACAAATACCATATGATTTCACTTATATATGGAATAGGGAAGACAAAATAAATGAACAAACAAAAATAAACAAACTCATAGATACACAGAACTGATTGATGGTTGCCAGATGGGGTAAGGTTTGGGAGGATGGGTGAAAAAAGGAGAAAAGATTAAGAATTACAAATTTCCAGTAATTGGAACAGTCACAGGGGATGTTAGGTACAGACTCAGGAATCTATAATGATAAAAGTATAATATGCTAATTAGACTGGACAGCCGAACGGCCTTCTGAATAAAGCTGGGGCTGCGAGGGCCAAGCTCCTTGCATGAATTTCGTGCCCTGGGCCTCTATAGTCAATAATATTGTACAAACTGTACATGGCATCAGAATGGGAATGACTTATGGGGTGATCACTTGGTAAGGTATAAAAGTGTCTAATCATTATGTTGTACACCCAAAACGAACACAATATTGTATGTATGCCAACTATAATTTAAAAATAAATTTAAAATAAGAAAAAAAGTCCCAGAAGGTTATATACTTTATGATTCCATTTATGTAACATTTTTGAAATGAAAAATTCTATAGAAAGAGAAAAGGTTACTAGGGAGAAAGAAAGAATATGGACCATAGGGAAGTGGGTGGGTGTGGCTATCAAAGGAGAACCTTAAAAGTATTTGTGATGCTAGACTGTTCCGCATCTTCACTGTATC
The DNA here is from genome assembly GCA_004026805.1 of Lasiurus borealis. Taxonomy (NCBI): domain Eukaryota; kingdom Metazoa; phylum Chordata; class Mammalia; order Chiroptera; family Vespertilionidae; genus Lasiurus; species Lasiurus borealis. The sequence goes on from PVJN01048693.1 coordinate 5,535, forward strand.
AGGTCAATGTCACAGCTGTGATACTGTAATCCAGTTTTGTAAGTTTCTTCATTGGGGAAACCAGGTGGAATGGTGCACAGGATCATTTTGTTTTACTTTTTACAATTGTATGTGAATTTTTTTATTTTTATATTTTTTTGTTAATCCTCATCTGAGGATATTTTTATTTTATTTTTTAAAAATATATTTTATTGATTTTTTTATAGAGAGGAGGGGAGAACAAGAGAGCGACAGGAACATTGATGAGAGAGAATCATCAATCAGCTGCCTCCTGCACACTCCCTCCTTGGGGTGTGCCTGCAACCAAGGTACATGCCCTTGACCGGAATCAAACCTGGGACCCTTCAGTCCGCAGGCTCATGCTCTATCCACTGAGCTAAACCAGTTAGGGCAGAGGATATTTATCCATTAATTTTTAGGGAGAGTATAAGAAAGAGGGAGAGACAAAGAGAAATATTGATGTGAGAGAAACACGTTGATTAGTTGCCTCCTGCATGAGCCTGACCAGGGCCCAGGCCAAGGAAGAGCCTGCAACCGAGATACATGCCCTTGACTGGAATCGAACCCGGGACCCTTAGGTCTGCAGGCTGAGGCTCTACCCACTGAGCAACACTGGCTAGGGCTAGATGTGAATTTTTAATCATCCCCAAACAAAGTGTGTAGTTGGAAAACATGGATGACATGGAAACTCCTTCAGACCTTGGAGGAGGAACAATGAACTGTGAATGCACTCCTGCAGTCATTAGGTGTGCCATTCCCACCGACTCGGCGCTTCAAACCGCCCATTACCGTAAAGACATTAGACACAGATTATGAGCAAAATCAATCACAATTAATTCCTTCAGTGTTCGCACACTCACAGCTTATATTTCCTGAGGAGTCTCGGTCTAGTTTGACATTAATGGAGATGGAAAATAGTGAAATGATTCTGAATTTATCAAATAATGTACACCAATCCTACATAATAAGGTTTTTTTGGGTCATCGAGAGGTACTTGTGGCTTTATAAAGCAAGATCATGATGACTTTTATGTGAATTGCATATAAATTCTCTGTAGGATGCCCTAATAATGGATACAGGTCATTATACGTTTGCCCAAACCCATAGAAAGTACAACACTAAGACTGAAAACCCCGAGATAAACTATGGACATTGAGTGATTATGATGCGTTACTGTCAGTTCATCCTGACATTGTCACACAAATATGCCATCTGGGAAATTACGTTGATAATGGGGGGTTACGAATTTGGGGGCAGAGGATACAATGAAATCTCTGTACCTTTCCCTCAATTTTGCTGAGAATCTCAAACTTCTCTTTAAAAAAATGAAAGTTTTTATTCAAAAATATTTTTAACCAGTATTAAGAGTCCAGAAATGGACTCTTGCTTTTGTAGTCAGTCTATCTATCTATCTATCTATCTATCTATATATATATATATGTATTGATTTCAGAGAAGGGAGAGGAAGAAACATCCATGATGAGAGAGAATCATCAATCAGCTGCCTCCTGCACACCCCATACTGGGGATTGAGGCCTCAACCCGGGCATGTGCCCTTGACTAGGTTCGAACCAGGGACCCTTCAGTCCACAGGCCGGCGCTCCAGTTCTTTTTCTTAAAAACAATTAGAAATAATTAAAATAGCTCCTGCTCCATAGGATGGTTGTGAATACTCAGCATAGCCTGCATTCAGTACAGTGACTAGTGAGGGGTTTGTACTCCATAGCTGTGTGTGTGTGTGTGTGTGTGTGTGTGTGTGAGAGAGAGAGAGAGAAAGAGAGAGAGAGAGAGAGAGGAGAAGAATAGTGTTAATGTAACTATGGGGCTAAGTGAAATCAAATAGGTCAGAAAAACACTAAAGTATTAAGTGAGTTATACTAAAAACCAAACTACTAACAAATCAGCCTGATTAAAAGCCTGTAGTACACTATAAAATGATACAAGTTTTTATTTATTTTTATTTAAAAATTTTTTTAAAATATATTTTATTGATTTTTTACAGAGAGGAAGGGAGAGGGATAGAGAGCTAGAAACATCGATGAGAGAGAGAAATCAATCAGCTGCCTCTTGCACTTCCCCCACTGTGGCTGTGCCTGCAACCAAGGTACATGCCCTTGACTGGAATCGAACCTGGGACCTTTCAGTCTGGAGGCCGGCACTCTACCCACTGAGCCACACCGGTTTCAGCTTGATACACGTTTTAGGGGGAAAGGAGAATACTTTTAAGGCGAATCTCTGAGGTTGGATACCCACCGCATTACCATCCCAGGAAACACTTATGTACTAGGAATGTCTATCCCCACACAGAGCACCCGGGGTATGAGGAAAGCACAATGGTGTTCAGAGCACCATCCATCACCACGGTATTGCCTTTCTGTATTTAAAACACACAGGACAGGAGGAAGACAGCCTCCTTTCTGAGCCCACACGCGTTGAAAGAAACACACCCTGAAACAAAGGACAGAAATGAAAACAAGAAACAAAAGAACCCCACCTTCTGCCCTCTCTCCTGGCGTGGCTCTGAGGCCCATGGAGGATCCTTCATGTTTCAAGGCCCGCTCGCTCTGATGGGGAGGCGGGTGGAGTGAGTGCCTTTGTTGGCGATGTCCCAGAAGCCAGGCCTGTGCCCCAGGCATTGTGGGGCCTTCCTAGCAGCCTCTGAGCGACTGCCCGGAAGTCTGGCTTCCGCCCCGTGTAAGGACAACCCAATCTCCCGCTCCATGAGAAATCCATCATTGTTAGAGGGAGCACAATGGCTGTGCACGCTTCCCTGTGTCAGTAACACCCAGACTCCTGCAGGAAAGCAGAAACTCTCTGATCCTTTCCACTTCTCTCTCTCTCTGCTCCTATAGCCCTCCCTCCCCACCCCCATTCTTCTCCCATCCTAGCCAGGCCAAAGGAAGCAGTTTTCAGCAACAGGAAAGAATTTTAGGTTATAAGCACTGGCCCATGGAAATAGAGGAGGTACCCAAGCATCCATTCATTCATTCCAAGGTCTTCTTTTCTTTTTTAATTCTCACCCAAGGATGTTTTCCATTGATTTTTTTTTTAGAGAGAGTAAAAGAGACAGGGAGAGACAGAAATATCCATGTGAGAGAAACACATTGACGGGTTGCTTCCTGCATGAGCCCTGACTGGGGAGGAGTCTGCAACTGAGGTACGTGCCCTGGGCCGGAATCGAACCCGGGACCCTTCTGTCCACAGGTCGACACTCTATCCACTGAGCCAAACCAGCGAGGGCTCATTTCAAGGTCTTATGTGGAGAAGGGGGTAATACGGCTCCAGCTGCACCCAGTTCTGTTCTAACCGGAGTGGCACTTCGCTCTTAGAGTCATAACCATCCGCTATTCTTCTAGGACCCTGCTCTGTCTTCCCTGTAAATTCTCTTGTTTTCATCTTTGGAGAAAATAGCCACTGGGGAGACAGTGAGTCTGACTGGGTAAAATGAGGCATTTTTGGGGGCCAGCAATCAGAATCTGTGCCAGGAACCTAATGTACCTTCTTGATGGTCTAAGTCCCTGCCCCTTTCCACAATCTGGTCTTGCAAGACCTGTGTACCTAAGTGTTCCCATTGACAGAGGCCATAAACCATGAACCATACATGACCCCTGGAACGGGTTATCAGCATCGGTGCCAGCCCCGGCCTTTAGGTGGGTCTCACGGGGCTTTTGTGCAAAGCCTGAGGAAGGTCCGGAGGTCCCCTCCCTATTTGGAGGACAAAGAAACCAAAGGGTATAAAGGAAGAGCTTCCTCCATGTTTGTCGGCTCAAGATTTGGGGAGAAAGAGTCCCCCTGAGTCACGGTGCTAAGACACCCCAAACACCTGAGAATCCATGGGTTTTTCCTGTGCCTCCACGTCCTCCTGTGTACTTTTCCGTCGCCTGGTAAATTCCGTGCCAAGTCCCAGGCCTGCTCTGCGGACCCCAGTTTATGTCATGCTGCCCTTCCTTTACCGTGTATGGCAGTAGGTGCCCTGGAAGGGTAAACAATTACGCGGGAAAGCTCTGTCCGCCTGCCCGTCAGGTTTGAGTTGGGATTTGAATATGCATTTTGGCACGTGTTGATCACGGTTCCGATGATTTTTTTTTAAAGGGGAAGGTAGACACGGTGTAAAGCTGTGCCCTGCATCCACTGACACCCTCACTCCCTCGGTCTGGACCGGATCCTGGCCCTCCCGGAGGCTGCCCCATCGCCGGTCTGTTCTGCTCCATCACAGCCTCTCCAACGTGGGGCCATTCCTTCAGCTCTTGCCACCTGTGCTGCCAAGTCTCACCCTCTGATACTCTTCCACCCGGTTCTAAAAAGTGGATCTTTCCAAAAGCATTTTTAATATGTTTTGAATGTTGTTGTTGTTTTTTTAGCTTTTCATCCAAAGAACCTGGGTTCATTTCCTGGTTTCATCTGTTATTGATAATGTGTTTGTTCTACATAATACTAAGAACTAAATTACATATATGTAAGCCTCACTTTTAGGGTAAGTTTGATCAATTTTCTTTTTAAAAATTTTTTTAAAAATATATTTTATTGATTTCTTTACAGAGAGGAAGGGAGAAAGATAAAGAGTTAGAAACATCCATGAGAGAGAGACATCGATCAGCTGCCTCCTGCACACCCCCTACTAGGGATGTGCCCACAACCAAGGTACATGCCCCTGACTGGAATGGAACCTGGGACCCTTCAGTCCGCAGGCCGAGACTCTATCCACTTAGCCCAACAGGTTTCAGCATGTTCGAAAATTTTCATTTCAACTCTCCCTGATTACTGTTGTTATTGTTACTTGTGGTGTTTTATGAATACTATATGAGATTAAAATGTTAGTGATTATAAGTTATTTTAACAGATACATTTACATGATAGCATTAAAACAATTTTATAAGGGGAACAAAAATTATGTTATTTCTATTATACTGATGAAGAGATTGAACTCCTCGGTATTTAGCACTCTTCAGATATGATACTGACATCAAGCCAATTATTCTGCATGAAAAAGCTTTGTTCTTCTAAAAAAAAATGTTTTGCTAGCTGGCCATGAATGTTGTGATTCTCTACATGAGGTCAAAGTCTTAATGATACAAATATACCCTTCTAGGTTTAGTTACTTAATTTATTTTAATTGATAAAATCACGCTTAGCTGAGTGGTCCTGTGGCATTGATTAATAAATTACATTGGGCTGTCAATGTTCTAGGGTTCCCTCAGCAGTAATATTTGAAGCGCAGTTGACAGTAATTAAAGAATCCCATCACCAATAACTATTGAATATATTCCACTGAGTGGATCCCTTATGCACATTGTTGAAATCCGATTCTTCTGGCATTACCTTGCTTGGTGGGTGGATGACGAGGGCAGACACGTTTTTAAAAAGAAGCTGTGGATTAAGATGCTCCTTCTTCTGTAAAGATGTGGAAAACTCTCCTATCAATTTCACTAATTTGAAACCAACTGTAACCATCGCCTCTAGACCCACATGATGTTCACTTGGGATAATAGCAATAAAAGAGTTTTGGGAATGCAAAATAAGCGAAAGTCTCATTCATATTAACGTGCCCCACCACGTTAGGCATCCAACAACTGAGGCTGGGTCACAACTTAATGGGGAGACCCCCCTTTTTTCTTTCTACCATTTCACTGTCCCACTACCTTTGTCAAAAAGTAGCCCCAGCCGGTTTGGGTCAGTGGATAGAGCATCCGCCTGCGGACTGAAGGGTCCCAGCATCGATTTCAGTCAAGGACACATGCCTGGGTTTCGGGCTCATTCCGAATTAGGGGGTGTGCAGGAGGCAGCCAATCAATGATTCTCTCATTATTGATGTTTTCCTCTCTCTTCCCCTCTCTGAAATCAACACAAATATATATATATATTTTAAAAAGACCCGGAAATCTAGAGCGTTTAATGCAAGTCTTTGGACCTAACCCTAGCAAGTGATGAAGGCGGGCTACGAGTTCATAAACAAGACCTCAGCCCCCCACCCTGGCCGAACAGAGACACGTGCTGCCTCAGTGGTGTGTGGATAGAAAGGTTCCAGCCCAGATGCGGACAGAGAAGGCAGATTATTAGAGACCATCCCTGCTGGCTTCCCACCTCACCTCTGCTGCCTGTTCACTGAGGGGAGGTACGGCTCCATACAAGGTAGTTTCTCCGGCTACCTGAGCACTCCCACGTTCCAGCTCAGTCGCCAAGTTAATATGACACATGCCCTGAGCCCCGAAACATCCCGGAAGGGGGCTGCCAGGGAGCCTGAAAAATGGCCCAGTGGCCGGGGCCTGGGCCACCGGCTGTCACTAAGGCTTTGAACATCGGATGGTTGAACTGCTGTCTCTCATGGATGATGCAAGGATCCACCTGAGAGGACGGCCCTGCTGGTGGGAAGTCCACGGGGTTTCCTGACATCCCAGGCCATGGTGTCCATGACAACCGTCACAGGCCATCCCAGTGCCTCCGGGACCCCTGTGGGACTGTTATTAGAGAAACTGGGGTGCCCTTTTCCCCACCGTGGGCTGGCCGTGGGATCCTTCCCATATGTCGAGAAAAGGAATTTTTTTTAAAAAAATATATTTTATTGATTTTTTTTGTAGAAAGGAAGGGAGAGGGACAGAGAGTTAGAAACATCCATGAGAGAGAAACACCAATCAGCTGCCTCCTGCACATACCCTATGGGGGATGTGCCCACAACCAAGGTACATACCCTTGACTGGAATAGAATCAAACCCTTCAGTCCGTAGGCTGACGCTCTGTCCACTGAGCCACACCAGTCAGGGCAAGAAAAAGAATTTTCTGAGACTAGCCCAGGAGGATGAGTGATTTTTATTTGTGGGGATTTACATCCCTGCATTTCTTTTATTTTTTAAAAAGATATATTTTTATTGATTGCAGAGAGAAAGGGAGAGGGAGAGAGAGATAGAAACATCAGTGATGAGAGAGAATCTTTGATTGGCTGCCTCCTGCACGTCCCACATGGGGATCAAGCCCGCAACCCAGGCATTGTGGCCTTGACCGGAATCAAACCTGGGACTCTTCAATCCACAGGCTGACACTCTATCCACTGAGCCAAACGGGCTAGAGCTCAGTTTAATATTTGTTTTTCAGGTCAGAAACCTTAAAGTTTCTCCTTTCTCCTTTCTGATCTTAAAACCAAGCTTGCAATCCTAACCCCGCATGTCCCTGCCTATTCCAAATGTCAGCTTCCCATTCCATTGACGGGAAGTCAGGCTGAGAAGAAGGCTCAAGAGAAATACAAGCAACCCAACCTCCACCAGGAACCCAAACAGGCCTGCAGGGCTGCCTGGGCTAGCTGGAGGCAATGCATGCCTTCTCCGCGAGTACAGAGGAGTCTGCAACCTATTTCTGCTGCCCACCGATCCTGCCTCAACCCCCTTCTGTCTGTTTCCTCCCATTTACCGCGGCTCTTCAAGCATTGTAAAGATAACACATCTTTTATTTTTATGTCTACTTTTTAATATATATTTTATTGTTTTTTTGTTTTTTTTTTACAGAGAGGAAGGGAGAGGGATCGAAAATTAAAAACATCTAGGAGAGAGAGACATTGATTAGCTGCCTCCTGCACATGCCCTAATGGGGATGTGCCCACAACCAAGGTGCATGCCCTTGACCGGAATCAAAACCCTTGAGTCTGCAGGCCGACACTCTATCCATGGAGCCATCCCGGTTAGTCCGGGCAATAAGGCATCTTTTAGTGTCACCCTGACTCGAAGCCCTGCGTGAGAGTTAGTTACTAAGCATCCACCAGGCCTCCTTCCTTTTTCCAAGCATCAAGCTTCCCTCCTGAATTTTGCAGGAAGGCAAGCAGACTCCCTCCCCCTGATGGGAGGCAGGAACGCTAAATCTCCCTGAAGATTCCAGGGGCTTCTTACAGCTGGGTGTTAGTACCTTTTTATATGCAATTTTACTTCATTTAGTCTTTAAGGTTGTGCCTGAGGTTAGTTTAAAAGGTTAGTTAAATGTTAATGGATGTTAATGCTGCAATTAAATTGTTAAATCAATTGAAAACTGTGTCTCAGGCTCTCCCTGCCTTCGTGCTGGCCAGAGCTGCATCGGCGTATAAATTAAGAGCTGTAAATCCACTGCAGTCTAATTAGAGACCAAATTTCTCATTTATCTTATTTTCACAGGACTGTAAGCACTGATAGATAATCAACGAAGGGCTAAAACTTTTTAACATTAAAAAACTATTTTATCTATTCCAGGATGCAGGTGACTGATTATAATTCAGATCCAATTACTGTAAAAGGTCAGATGGGAAATGAAGTTCCTTTTAGACACTCCAAGTTTTATTGCACAAGTTTGCATACAACCCTTTCCCATCCCCTTCCCCATCCCTAACCCCAAAAGCAAATATAAAAACCTGCTTCTAGACCGACTTTAATGGTGTGTTAGTGTGACCTCTGGGCTAAACAGTCTGTTTAATAGACTGTTTGTATTCTGGTGTTTTTTTTTAGAGCTCTATTAAGACATTTTTATTTTGAAATAATTTCAGAAAAATGGAACAAAGAATTCTCATATAAGTCTGTCTCTAATTCCACAAAGATTAACATGTTACCCACAGCATGGATGGACCTGAGAGCATTATGCTTAGACTGTTTGGATTCTCTGCAGCAGATTCGTCAGGGAGCAAAATTTAGCCTGGAAGGATGTATAAGGGGAGAACTTTTCGCTGTTGCTTCAGATTGACTGTTGTTATCATGCTTTATCCAAAGTCTGAGGACATTTATGTGTCAAAGAGTCCAAATGAGAGGATCTGTCCAGCTTAATGGCCCTCAGGTCATTATTGTAGAACAGCTCTGTTGACATTGAAATGACTGTGTGTGACTCAACTTCAGACCACACACACACACACACACACACACACTATTGGAGATCAAGCCCACAACCTGGGCATGTGCCCTGACCAGTAACTGAACCATGACCTCCTGGTTTATAGGTCAATGCTCAACCATGGAGCCATGCTGATCCACTACATTTGGTCATATTAAAAAAAAAATTCTCTTCACTATTCTCTGTTATAGCACCTGAAGCAGCTGATCCAACCTTAACTTTTGACATATAAATACTGACACAAAAACATGTCAATTCACACCGAAACAGCAAAATCAAACATTGCCTTCCTGCAAAATAGAAACACTCAAATGTTTTGATTTGCAAAGCTATTCCTTTTATTATTGTTGTTTGTTGTTGTTATTATTATTATTATGTTAAAGATCTGATGAAAAATGATCTTTTCTTTAAATGCTGATTTCTTTAATAAAAATCTTCTGCCCAGAAACATACTGCCTTGGGAGGACAGGCCGCAATGGCTGTTCAGCCGGAAGACTTCCTCGTGCTAATGAAGACGTGAACCACGCCGCCCCGGGTTAGGAGTGGAGTTTCAGCCCGTGGTCACCAACCCGGGTCCCTGAGGTCTGCAAGGTTGGCGACGCCTGGATTCAGCCTCAGAGAACCCCGAGAGCCAGTCGCTGAGCAGATCCACTGTCCTGACCGCTCTGCTTTGTTTCTTTTGTCATGAATTCACATCTGCTAACCCGCTTCGTCACAGGCTCTAGGGAAAATGCCACCTTAGGTCACCCATCCTCTGAGCAAATGAAAACGGTCTTTTTTTCCCTCCACCCTTAGAGGCACGATGATTTTCTGACAGCATGTTTGCTTCTTGTTTGCAAGCATTCCAAACTTAAAACATTTGGTGTGGAGCATGGAGCCTCTCTCTCTCTCTCTCTCTCTCTCTCTCTCTCTCTCTCTCAAAAGCAACAGGAAAGTTCCATTTTGGCCTTTTTCTGAGGGGTGTGCTTATAGAAAGAGGCTGAAGAATTTCAGCTATAAATTCTTTTCAATTACAGATGTTTTTT
>PVJN01048694.1:0-15506 GCA_004026805.1 Lasiurus borealis
TTTTCTAGGATAATGGTGCCCTGTGAAACAACCAGACTGACCCCAAACCATCTCATGAAAAATGACCGCTTGAGGCTCTTAGAGGATGCACCGACTTGCAAAAAGTCTGCAAGTTCTCAACTATCATCAGCTCCCAAACCTTAATTTGACCTTTTTTTTTATTATTTAAGAAAAGTCAAATGCAAGAAAATTCTGCACATTGGGGGGTGAGTGTAGGCCTTGTGGCATACTGAACACTCTGCTTGCCTCTGGGTCCCCACCTGCTCATGGAAAACCCACCTCATCCAGGTAGTCCATGCTTTATGGCTTCCCTATGTCCTCCTACCCGTGGCTCAGCAGCCCTGTAATTGCACAGGGCGTTGTCCTACACATACTAGATGATATCCCTCATCACCCAGCCCAGTCTCCAGACACACACTCAATGGGCTGCCTTCCCCAACTCCATCTCTGATTTATCTTCTTGCTCTCCCTGCTCTGCTCAGGAGTTCTCTGCCCACCCACCCACCTTGCCACTAGCTGATACAGCCAATGGTGAAACTCTCTCCCAGCTCACACCCCTCTCACCTTCCCCAGTTCACTCTCTCAGCTCCTGGTACAGCCAGAAACTGAAACTTATCTCAGATCTGAACAAAGTGACATCATTTTCTACGCCTGATCATCCTACATAACCACAGAGGATCTTCTCCTCAAAAGAGTTCCAAATCCAGCTTGCTGGTCACCCAAAGGAACAGACTTCTGTAGGTGACCCCTTGAATCTAATGCTTCATTTTCTTAAATATATTTTGGTTGATTTCAGAGAGGAAGGGAGAGGGGGAGATAGAAACATCAATTAGGAGAATCATCGATCAGCTGCCTCCTGCACACCCCACACTGATAATTGAGCCCAAAACCAGGGCATGTGCCCTGACTGGGAATCAAATCGCGATCTCTCAGGTTCCAAGGTTGATGCTCAAGACTGAGCCGTGACAGCAGGGCAAATGCTTCCTTAATGAATAGGGGACGACAGGGTTAGAGGAGGAAGCAAGAGTTCAGGCCACAGTGTTTTCTATTGCTGCTTCTCTTCAATTTGCACAAGTGGATTTAAATTCACCGTAGGAACTGCAGTTCACCACCCAGTATTTCAAACTCATTGTCCAGCATCAGTTCATACTTGGCTCATTCTTAATAAGATTCTCTTCTCTGACAAGCCTTGTTCTCCTTGGGGATCTCTATAGCCACCTTGCTGAATGCAGCTTAGATGGCTATACCACATGCTTTTCCTAAATTTGAAAAATGCGGCCTTTACTTCTGTGCAAGGAACAGCAACATAAAAACTAAAACACACAAATAAAGCAAATCAATATAAATGAATATGTCATCCCATGATGATCTTTCAAAGAATTATACATTTTGGAAAGGATCTTAAGCTGTGTTTTGTAGATTACCCCTGCTCCCAACACAATTTTGGGTGCCTTTCTCTGTGGCTGTGGGGGGGAGGGGGGAGAAAGGAGATATTATAATACTTGGGGCTTCAGCAAAACAGAATTGGGAGGATAAATATATTTATTGGCCCAACAAGTAGAGGGTAAAAGAGCAATAGCTTTCACATTGTCTGCTACTTACCCTTCACTCCACAAAGGTTACTAGGGGCCCCATACATATGCCTGAAGCTCTTCTAGGTGCTGGGCCAGCAGGGTAAGATGGCCTGCTCCATCCAGCGGGGAATACCATTCCCAGGAACAACTGAGTAGGAGCTGATGCTTTCTCTAATTTCAACAGCCAGACAGTGGTCAATACTTAGAGGTTTTCTGCAGACCTCTCCGCAAAGCTTGTTGGGCTCCAGGGCTGCGGGGCACACCCAGGAAGCATGCCCTCTGACCAGGATCAGTGCAGGGCTACTCTGTCCCGGTGCTGGTAGATGTGGTTTGTGTCTTGGCTCACTAATGAATGGGTGAGCTGGTCAATGTTACTGGGCACTCTTGAGTCACTTCAACGGTAAAATGAAGAGGATAGAGCAACCTTCTACCTCAAAAATTCCAGCTCCTTTGACCCTCCTGTCCCTAAGCTGACACAGACCTCTCGGGGCCTCTATTTCATCTTCCTGTCTCCAGATGAAACCGCTTAAACCACAAAGACAAAGGAACTGGTTCCCATTGCTAAAGACCTTCGGGGGAGGCCATTCCCCTCTGATCCAATGAGTCACTTGTTCTCACATCCTATCTGGACCGTTGTCCTAGTACCTTACTAGAATCCTTCCTCCTCAGCTTGGATTCATTTGCCTCTGATTCTGCTTGTGAGTACGCAAACAAGAGTGAATCACTGTGTTCTGAGCAGTAACTCTTGCGTGACTTTTATTTCTTCTTCAGTGAGTTCACTGCAAGCATTGCAGGCAGTGACTATTAAAAACCGCAAAGACATCAAGGAAGCCAACCACACTCCCCAGTCCCTGCCGGAGCCTGGCAAAGGTGTTGCAGGATCCAGAAAATGTGACCTTCAGTTCCACTCGCAGTTCACAGAGTAGAAGAAAAAGAGTGTCAGGGCTCCATGGCCAGATCAAAAGCCCCAGAAATAGTGACCCTCAGTCAGCTCGAGGGCCCCTCTTCCAGGAAGCCTTCCCTGCCCACCCCCTCGTCCTCTAGATGGTGAATCACCCCTTTCTTCGGTGCTTTGCCTCATTGCAGCATTTGCGATGGCAGCTGGAGTTCTAGGCTAATGTGTTTGTCTCCCCTACTAGACTGTAAGCATCTTGCAGGCAAGGACCGTGTCTTAGGAAACCTCTGAACTCAGGACAGGCCCTCAGTAGAGTATCTGACACTTGCCCAGGGATTCTCAGCAGACTGTGCTTGCCGGAACCCTCCAGATACGTTCCAATGATGGTTCCAATGACACTTGAAAATTGGCGGTCCTTCAAGCAGAGCACAAACCCCTCCAATTTCCCCCTAACCCTTCACCCAGCCCCCAGGTTAGTAGGGGTCTCTCTAAGAATTTCTCTAAGGCTCTAAACTCTATAACATGGGCCTCTTAGGTTCAAATCCTGGCTCTCTTACTTTCTAACCATGCGATCTTGGGCAAGTTACTTAACCTCTTTATGTCTCCATGTCTTTGCTGAAGAATAGAGATAGCTCAACTGGAGTGGCTCAGTGGTCGAGCATTGACCTATGAACTAGGAGATCACAATTCAATTCCCTACCAGGGCACATGCCTGGGTTGCAGGCTTGATTCCCAGTGTCAGGAGAGGTGGTGTAGGAAGCAGCCAATTAATGATACTCTGTCATCATTAATGTTTCTACCTCTCCCTCTGCCTTCCTCTCTGAAATCAGTTTAAAAAGAGAGATAATATCTCATAGGATCATGTGAGGATTAAATGAGCTAATCCAGGAGAAGCATTTGGAACAGGGTCTGACCCATAGCAAGTGCTCAGGGAGTGTTGGAATGATCAGTTCCCAAGCTTCTTACTTCACAGAACCCCACCCCACCCTCAGCTTCCACTCTTCTCTATATATTGCCCCCCGCCACACACACACACACACACACACACACACACACAACTCTCTGCCTCCTGGACAAAGATTAGCATTAATATAAAAAGTCTTTCGTCGGTCCTCATTGATTATGATCCTCCCCACCCCACCTCCACCAGCTTATAAGACAAATTCTCCAAAGAAAAGGGAGAAAAGTTGGCTCCACAGCAGGACTCCAAATGCTGAGACATTCTGTCCCCAACTACACTTCTCTACCCCTCACCCTTGACATTTCAGGCTCCCCAGTTCCCCACTGTGCAGTCCATTCTGCTCATAATTTAAGGGCCTCACCCCACCCATCCCACCCCTCTATAAAAGCCAGCCTCCGCCTCTATAGTTTTTTACCAAAGATTTGCTTTAACAATAAAAAGTCCTCAGAACATTAGCATCATGTGCAGAAATAATAATAATAATAATAATAATAATAATAATAATAATAATGGTGTCTATTCTAAAAATATTTACTCTTGGTTGCCAGATGGGAGGGGATTTGAGGGTCTGAGTGAAAATGGTGAAAGGATTAAGGCAGTGGTCAGCAAGCTCATTAGTCAACAGAGCTGAATATCAACAGTACAAATATTGAAATTTCTTGTGAGAGCCAATTTTTTTAAACTTCAATTTCTGCTAACGCCACTTCTTCAAAATAGACTTGCCCAGGCCGTGGTATTTTGTGGAGGAGCCACACTCAAGGGGCCAAACCACTGGATTAAGGAGTACAAATTGGCAGTTATAAACTAGTACAGCATAGGAAATATAACCAATATTATGTCTGAGAACTATATATGGTGTCAGGTAGGTACAAGACTTACTGGGGGATATCACTTGATTATAAGTTATACAGATATCTAATCACTAGGTTGTACCTAAAATTAATATAATATTGTATCTCAACTGTAACTGAAAAGCAGATATAATTTTTTTAAAAGAATACTTACTCTTTATCTGTATACATGTTAGATCTCCTTTAACTCTTTTTAGAGCTGAGAAACTGAGGCACTTACAGAGTCGTAGAGAAGATGGAGCGCTGGGCTTCTGACGGGGGATGTGTAACTTCAGATCGTACACTCTAAACCACTAAGCCCTGTGGAAATGGGCACAGAGCGGCCAGAATGCCTCCCGGGAGTGGAGTTAGACCAATGGAGCTGGACCTTTCTCTCCCACCGTAAACGACACTTGGTGCCACTATAACGAAGGTGAAATGGTCAGATTTTATGAAAAGGGAGTTTATGTTTACAGGCATTGTTACCGTATTTGCGATGATGCCCTGCTTTAAAGGTAATAGCAATGGCTGTATTGTGAGGAGTCCATATCTTGCTCTGACACATCAGAGGTGCTTATGTGTCAGAGGCTGAAAGCAGAGGGGATCAGGGGAGCGCTGAGTCAGCCAACACAAACGCACCAACTTGGGGCAGCCAAGGGAGCAGCAGACAGATACTGTAAGTCCTGGCCACTGAGCAATGTGAATCTTTAGTCACTGCCACCGAACCCTTACCTCCCACCAAGACAGCTTCCAAGTCACAAGGCGGGGACCGCTGGATCACAGCATCTCCAAAGCCCTCTGTGGCTCTTACTTTCCATAAGTTAAGATCCCACAAAACAGAGGCAGTGCCTCCTCCAGGCCACCTCGTGTAGTCAGAGGTGATCCCTGTCTGGGTCCCAGCTTCCCGCTTCCCAGGCTCTAGAATACTCCTGCCTGTGTTGCTTGTTGCCAGGATGGGAACAATCCACCAGGGAGAGTAAATGTAGGGAGCTCTGAAGGAAGAAACCAGTGTGAGTGCTGCTATGCCAATCTCTGTGCGCGCTGTTTCAACAAAGAAAAGTCCCTCTGAGCTACCACTGCCTGGGGCACTGGAGCCGAAGAAGGGCTTCTCAAGACCAAGGCCAAGAAGTTGTAGCTGACAGCCTCTCCCAAAGGCTCTTCCCAGATCCCCAGCAAGTATAGAAGCCACTAACACCTGAGCAGCACGAGGGCACAGTGAGCTTTGGCTGAGAAACAAAGGACGGGCAAAGCCTCCTCGGGGATGCACTGGGGATGGGGACAGCCATCCTCTCCAACTCCCACTGCCGTTTACAGTCCAGAGGGATCTCAGGAACCTGCCATATGTAGGCCCTGGTCTTGGACAACTCTACCTCAGGCCTCCTCAAGCAGAGGAGCATCTTTCACCCTGAAACTTTCCACCGAAGCACCTTCTCCCACCTCAGCCCCATTTTCCTGAGAATGAGCTGGGGCTCCTCAAGCACAGTTGAGACACCAGCATCTCCATCCCTTAAGATCTCCAATTTGCCTCTAATCTAATAGCCCTGTGGCCTCGGCCCAGTGCCCAGAGCTTCCCACCACACAGACAGCAGAACCAGCCGCTGGAGAAGAGCCCCATCTGTCCCATCCTCTGGCTAGCTGCACAGGAGCTAGAATCTGGCCCAGAGTCTACAGGTTTCCATGGCCCCAAGCCCAGAGTGGCATCAGAAGGTCGTGGGAAAAGACTACCTGCCAGGTCTACTCTTCACAACCCGGGATTATTCACTCACCGGTCACAAAAGGAGGAAACTGTTCTGTGGCCGAGGCTAGACCACAGACTCTACATCAGGGATCTTCAGAGAGTCCCGGTTCTAACGGGCACAGCAGCCCTCTGGTACTGCATACAGGGTGTGTGGGTGGAAGAGCGGGAAGAAGTGAGAAGTTTTATCTGATTCTCAAAGGGGTCCGTGATCCCAACCTCTGGCCTCAAGTTCCTCCCTACCCACCATCCCTAGGCCATTCTAGCTAGCTCTCCAAGGTCTCTCCTAGTCAAGGAGGTGCCCAGGCCTGTGGCACCACTCCTGCTCTCTCGTCTCCTGCTCCTTCTTCCAGCTGCAAATAGCAGACAGGGGGTTTCCAACACAGCCCTCAGCGCACAGCCATCAGCTTCCTCTGACCTGCACCAGGTTTCTCTCTCCATCCCAGAGATGCCGCTCTCCATTCAAACTGAGGTCCCAACAGCATCAAGCGCCCAATTTAATCCTACAGGAGTCCACTCTCCTGAGATGACTGCCTCCACCAGGGAGCTCCTGGGGCCCGGCCCCTCCTTCCGGCACGCACACCTAGCTAACTCTGCCCAGGCCATAAAAGCGTGCTTGGCAAAGAAAAGAAGTGAATGGCCAGAAAACCTTCCTGAGTCCTTTCTCTTGGGCCGGGTGGTCCAGGGTGTGGCAGGATAACCACCAGGAAGGCTTGTTCCCTGCACCCCATCACCCAGCATCTTCGGTGATGTTCCTGCCTGGGGGGCGGGGTGGGGGGTGGCCTTCCTGTGTCCTGTATCCCCTCTACTACACCTGATTTCCAAAGGCTCTGCCATTACCCTCACACTCCACTCTCACCCCCCCAAAAAAAAATGAGGAGAGAAAAACCTAAAACCCCTCTTCCCCCTAAAACAAACTCCTCTCCAGGAATTTCATTTCAGTATCCCATTTCTTGGAGCTAAAAACTTCAAGGGGAAAGGGAAGGGGGCAAGCCATTCCTAGGTGTAAGGCAGCCGTGCCAGGAAGCCAATGTGAAGAGGAGAGAATGAATCTCGGCAACACCAGCCCCCAGAGCCCAGGGCCCGGGACACCGCGCCGGGGGCGGGGAGCAGGGGCGGGGACAGCGCTCCCGAACTTCGCCTCGCCAGGCGCCGGGCGCTGCGGCTCCCCGGGGACCGGGTGGGACCAGACCGGCGGGGCGACCTGTGACATCGGCGGCGGCGGGGGCAGGAAGGGCGCCTCCCATCCTCCCCAAAGCAGCTCTGCCCCCGGCAGGCGCCCCAGCCGCCCGTCCCCAACCTGCCAGCGCCCCCAGCCCGGGCAGCGCGGGGAGGGGCGCGCACACAAAAGGGGGAGCGGCCGCGGAGGGGACTCCGGGCGGCGCCTGCCGGGGAGGCCTCGCCGCCCGCCCGCCCGCGCCCACCCCTCTTCCCTCGCGCGCCCCGCTCCCGCCCCCGGGCGCCCGCACGCCCCGCGCGCCCACGGCCGCGAGGGAGGTGGGGGCTCGGGAGGGAAGCGAGGCCGAGACCCGCCGCACGCACGCGGCGGAGGCTCCGGGGAAGCCGCGGCGAGGGCTCCGGGGAGTCAAACTCGCGCCGGCCCGGCCCTCCCGGCGCTGCCTCGGCGACGGCGATCGCTGCCCGGGAAGGTGGGGCCGCCCGGGCCGGGGCCGAGCGCGGGAGGGCGTCAGGGGCGGTCGCGCCCGGGGACGCCAGGGAGGTCTTACCGAGCAGCCGCCACGCGCGTCCGCGCCGCGCGGGCCGGTGGGGCCGGTGGGGCCGGCGGGCGGGGGGAGGGGCGGCGATCCCGCGGCGGCGGCGGCGGCGGGCCCGGCGCGGCGCGCGGCTGGGGCGCGGGAGGCGGAGAAAGCGAGGCGCGGCCGGCTTCCTAGCGGCGGGCGGCGAGAAATGCAGCTGCCCTCGCGCGCCTGCCGCCGGGGGCCGCGGAGGGGCCGCGCGGGGAGGAGCGGGGCGGCGGCGGCGCCCCCAGACCCTCTCGGACGCCCGAGCCCGCGGCGGAGAGCCGGGCCGCGGGGAGGCGCGTGCACCGCGGGGCCGCGCGGGGGCGGGGCGGGCGGGGGTCGCGGGGTGAAGACCGGGAAACGCCCGCCGCGCCCTCTGCCCTCCCCGCGCCGCGCCGCCTCCCGGGCCGGCGGGCAGGAGGGCCGGAGCGAGCGGCCTGGGGGTCCGGGCGAAGCTGGAAGCGGGGCGTCCTGCCTCCCCGGCTCGGGGTTCGGCGCCGGAAAGGCGCATCCGGCGGAGGGTGGGGCGGGGAGACCCGAGACCTCCGCTCCGAGGGGAACGGAAGAGCAGGGTTGCCCCCCCACCCCCCACCCCAGAAGGTTGGGAACGGGGACCCAGGTCTGGGGCCTGGGACAGACAGCTGATGGGGAGTGGGGGGCCGAGCAGCCCCTGGGAGTTGGGGCTCAGGAAAGGAAACAACATGAAATGCGAGGTCAGAGGAGAGGCTGGAAGGAGGCCAGAAGTCAGGGGTGACCCACGCCCACCCTCAGCCACCACCTGCCATCGCCCCAGCTCCCCCTCCACACCCCGGGCCAGTCCAGGGGTTTGGGAGACCCGCAAAGATCTTCCACAGAGACTTGTTGGATAAATGGGAAATCCACGTTGGCTCATGTGTTCCCATGTGGTTTGGTTTCAAACACCACTTTGGGGGTGGGTAGGTGGGGCAGGTGGTGGTCACCAAGCACCTGGTGGGAAGAGGCGCCAGCTACCTAGGGGACGGGAGGAGGGGGAAGGCCAGAATGCAGTGCCAGCTCCGCCCTCCGACCTTTGGCAACCGGCCTGTGCCCTCCAACCGGACAAGCCTGCCTTAGAGACCCACTGACCGGTCTGGCTCAGACCCCAAGGAGGATCCCCTGTCCCCTCCACCCCTGAGGCCTCACAGTCCCCGAGCTCCGCTGAGCTGAGATTAAAAAAAAAAAATCAAAAACGTTCATCAGAGACATCTGAGGGTAAAATCCACAAACCAAAGGGCCCCACACCCATGTGTTCCCATCATTTTGCATGTCAAGGGAAACTTTCCTAAGCAAATTGGGAACCTGAGAGGGGGAGGGGCCTCGGAACCTCCTTAGGGAGGGAGACCCACAAGAGGTTAGTATGTTGATTGAGTGGAGTTCCAGGACTGGGTGCCAGGCCCCTCTGGGCATCTCCTCTCTCCCATCTCTTCTCCCCATGCTCCTTCACTTGAAACCCCAGGAGGGGATCCCATCAACCCCAGGTGAAAGATGTTTAATCTAGAGGGACCGGCCCATGCCTCTGTGCTGACTCCTGGCCGCTGTCCTGAAATTGAGACTGCGAGCCCAGGGGTTGACCTGCCTGCTGGGCGTCTGCATTATGTTACCACGTGTGTGACCTTACACTTGCCCACAGTGCAGTTCATCTGCCGCTTTTCTGCTGATGTGCATGATCCTCCCGGTCACCTTGGCATTTCCGGGGCCAGGGAAAGGCATCTGCCAGCATGGAGACGTCCCTGTCTGTACTCCACTCTGAGTGCTCAGAAAAGCATTTAGAATATTATTAATAGAGTTGCCTAATGCAACCAGTCACTGTCATGGACGCTCCTCCTTGAAGAACTCTTCCTTTCAGAGCTGTCTTCCTAGTTTTCTTCAGACCCTTTTCCTGTCTTTGGGACCCTGAGTAACCTCCCTAACTCTCACCTCATAGCTGGAAGGTCTCCAGGGCCCCAGGCTGGACCTGCAGGTCCTCAGACTCCTCGCTGCAAAGAGACTAAAAGGGAACTCCAACCCACAGCCCTTTCCTTCCCAAGGCTGCTCCTCATCCTCTGGCTTAGCAGCTGGAAACCTTAGTCCTCACGTCCCTTTCTCTTAATTCTATTGGTTACCAAGTTCTATGTATTCCTCCTTCACTCACCTAACACTAGTAAACAAATGGTGCACTAAGAGCATGTGCCTGAAGCTTAAGAACCAACCACATTGTCCCAGCCCCCAGGTGCTCTCCTCCCCTACTCAATCACAGAAGGCAGTTTAACAAGGCCCAAGGTGGAAAAGAAAGTTTGACTCAGTGGATAGAGCGTTGACCTATGGACTGAAAGGTCCCAGGTTTGATTCCGGTCAAGGGCATGTACCTTGGTTACGGGTACATCCCCAGTGGGAGGTATACAGGAGGCAGCTGATCGATGTTTCTGGCTCTCTATCCCTCTCCCTTCCTCTCTGTGAAAAAAAAACAAAACAATAAAATATAACACACACACACAAAGTGGTGTAGACATCCAGACAGTTAGGGTAACCCTATTCCTTTCTCCAATCTCACTGAATTGACCGGGAAACTTTGGAAAACATTGATGCTATTACTTGTGAGTTTTGAAAGAAAACATGGGTGAAGGTGAAAGCAGTGACCCCCCCCCCAAAAAAAAATGAGTAAATGATCCCCTTTTGGGACAATAACTAGATGGATGCCAGTAGGATTGCCAATCTCAATCCCATTTTAGAGAAGGCTCTCTGGAACCCTCATCCTTTCCCAGAACGCCAGCGCCAATGTCATGCCTGTGGTACTTTCTATGGGCCCTTCTGCTCTTGCAAAACAAGCTGCCTCCTTGCAGTCCCTTTGTCCATCCTGACAGCCAGTCTATACAGCACGTGGTATGGTGGCTGGTCTCTGTGTGTTCCCGGGATGCACACACAGAGCTGAGAGTTCTCCAGGGCCCCAGGCTGGACCTCCCTCCTGCGTGCCAGCCCCTCAGCCACAGCCCCTCAGGCCTGGCAGGCCCCCGAGTGAGTCAATATTTGCCAAAGGGCCGGCTTCTAACAGGTGGGCGAGAGATGCCTGGCTTGTCCGCAGAAACCACGAGTCCTCCCTGCCCTGGTGATCATTTGTGAGGCTCCAGGGGTCTTGCCCTCTGCACAGCAGCTGCCCGCTGTTCCCTCACAAGGCGGTGAGGTGGAGAGGAGGCATAGATAAATGGAATTCCATGTAATCATTAAACTTGCTTTTAAAGTATATTTAATGCCTATAAAAATGTTACGATGTTATGACGAAAGGGAGGCTACAAACTAGTACACAGGCAATATGAGCCAATTTATTTTTATTTAGTTATAAACATAGAAGAAAATATGCCAACATGTTAACAATTGTTAGATGAGGGTTTTTATAGATAACTTTTATTTTTGTTATGAGTATTTTTCCAGATTTTTTTTTCAAATTTCCTCCCCTGGACATACATCCCTTTAAATCAAGCATGTCAAACTCAAAGGCTGACACAGGCCAAATAAAGGAGGCATGCAGCCCACAGGCTGCGAGTTTGACATGCTTGCTTTACATGGTGTGTGTATATATGTGCCTATATTTAGCCTGCAAGATCTATATAATTAGGAGGAAATTAAACATAACTAACTTTTCCTCCATGATTGTGCTTCACTTAGGCTATTTCCGTCCAGGTCCATGACCCTCCCCAAAGATGAACAATATATACTCCTCTTTGTCCCCCAAGTCTAAGGGGAAGGGAGAAGTGGAACAGCTGGCAGGTAATACAAGGCCGAGTGTGAGTTACTGAAATCAAGGGGTACACAGAGGGCTCCAGGGAGGCAGTGGTTAGTTCCCATGGGGGAGAGGTCAGAGAGGGCACTGGTTTTTGAGCTTGGCCTTGAGAGATGAACCCTTTAACTGGGGTGAAGGGCATTCCCATCTGGGTCACAGCAAAGGCTCCGGCATGTTTGGATGTGGGCGAATATCCACTGTGGCCAGGTGCGGGGTGGATGGCAGCAGTGGGAGTAGGGAGCTCAGACAGCAAGACGAGGCTGGAACATCAAACTAAGGAGTCTGCAAAGAAGGAGTATCTGCAGGCTCCAACCTGAATTTCATGGAATATTAACATTAACTTTGACTTTCCTGACAACACCAAGCGTTGAGGCAGTAACCCTGACCAGCTCCTGTGGGAAGCCAGCCTGGAGTTGAGCATTTGCTACAAATAATCCACAGAGGCTTCAAGGTTCTGTCCCTGCTTGGAGCAGCAGAGTTTAGCTCCTCCTAAACCCCCTCAGCCCACTAAGTACTGTATAGCGTAGTGGCTAACTGCCCGTTGGGCCAGCGGATGATTACATCCCTGCCACCCCCGCTTGCAAGCTGGGTGACTTTTCATGAATCGCTGAACCTGAGTTTCTGTCTCCTCCTCTCCAAAATGATGATAAGAATATTGCCTTTCTCCTCCCTAGATAAAAAACAATAATAGCCGACACCAGTTTGGCTCAGTGAATAGAGCGTTGGCCTGTGGACTGAAAGGTCCCAGGTTCAATTCCAGTCGGGGGCATGTACCTTGCTTGCGGGCACATCTCCAGTGTGGGGCTTGCAGGAGGCAGTTGATCGATGTCTCTCTCTCATTGATGTTTCTGACTTTTTATCCCTCTCCCTTCCTCTCTGTAAAAAATCAATAAAATATATTTTTTTAAAAAATAGTAGAAAACGATAGCCCTAGACAGTCTGGCTCAGTGGATAGAGAGTCATCCTGTGGACTGAAGGGTTCTGGGTTCAATTCTGGTCAAGGGCACATGCCCAGGTTGTGGGCTAAATCCTCAGTGTGTGTGGGGGGGGGGGGTACGGGAGACAGCCAATCCATGATTCTCTCTCTGTTTCTCTCTCTCTTCCTTCCTCCCTGAAATCAATAAATATATACATATATATATATGTGTATATATATATATATATACATATATATATATATATTTAAATGATAAAGTTTCTTGAACATTTATAATATGGTTGTCCCTGTTTTAAGCACTGTTGCACATTTTATCTTATGTGCTCTTCAGAAAAGCCGTAAAAGGCAAGTATTGTTACCATTCCTGTTTTCCAGAGGTGGAAACTGAGATGCGGAGAGCTCAAAATTTTGCTCAAGGTCCAACAATAAGTGCTAGAACAAGCTACAAACCCAGCCCATACCTGGCTGGCATGGCTCAGTGGTTGAGCATTAACCTATGAACCAGGAGGTCGCAATCTGGTTCTGAGTCAGGGCACATGCCGGGTTTCAGGCTCCATCCCCAATGTGGGGTGTGCAAGAAGCAGCTTATCCATGATTCTCTCTCGTCATTGATGTTCCTATCTCTCTCTCTCTCTGTGAAATCAATAGAAATATATTTTTTTAAAACAAAAAAATACCCAACTCATGATTCCAACACACAGTGCTCACAATATGCTAGTTAATACTTACATGTTAACTCGTGTATTCCTTACTGACCCCGTGGAGGGTACTACAAAAGGCCTACAGATCAGGAACCTGAGGCCCAAGTTTCTGTGAAGAGCCAGGATAGGAAGTTGGGCTGTTTGGCTGCAATGTCCACTCCTCCTCCCTCTAATACACCTAATGAATGATGCCTGTTTTACTTATTGTCATTTTTATCATCCCAGGGAGGATTTCTGGAGTTAATTTGGTCCAGATGTTCAGATCTGGGTCTTTTCAGAAGTGAAGATCCGTGGAGGGGTGGGAGGTTGGATGAATATCCCTGAGGGGCACTTGGGGAGCAAGGCCACAGGTGGAGAAGCCTCTGGGCTTGGGTGTACTGGGAGGACTCCTTCCTGCTTAGAGGGAGGAGCCCTTTGAGGGTCAGTAAATGACAAGGGAAGGAAGGAGAGGCAGTTAGCATGACCTCATTGGATTGGTCCCTGGGTGGGGCTCAGGGCTCTATTGGAAATGGCCAAAGAGCTTATTCTTTGGCAGAAGAGCATCCTGGGACCTGCATCACAGCCAACTCCAGGGTGAGGGTGGTAGACAGAGGACCTAGAGGACTGAGTGATGTCTTTAAGGGAAATTTCCCATACTGGATGTCGCAGTAAGAGTAACCAGCGTTTGGTTGAGAGAAAACAGATACTTCTCCCTGAGTAGGACTGTGCCTGGTGGGGCAGGAGGAGCCTGAGGCTAAGATAGGACTGGGTCCTCACACTTGAGCCTATAGGGCCTGCTCCCTTTGGGGCCAGGGAAGGTAGATTCAGGGCTCAGGTAAGCTCCATTCCCGAGTCAGGGAAGTATCATCTGATGGTGGCTGGTTAGAGTTGAGACACAGATGGTATAATAGCATAGAGGGGCACAGCTACCACTGCAGGGCTGGTTCACCAGAAGGCTGGACTGAGATTGAAAGGAGCGGGAATATAACAGTAATTAATTTATTTATGTATTTGTGGATTATTACTTTCCTTCAATAGCTTATAATTTATTATCATCATTGTTTCTTTTGATGCTTAGATTGTTCCAGATCTGGCCACTTGCTCCTTTGCTCCTCGAATACATTCCCACCCTTACTTTTTTGTGCAATGAGACCTTTTCACCCTCATGGTGAAGATTGCATCAGACCATCAATGGATACTAAATCGAGGAGGACATTTTGATGAGGAGTAGGATATTTGAATGGTCTTAAAATTATGTTAAGACTTCATATTAATTGCCCCTGGGGAGAGGGTAACTATACAATAGAGAAATTGAGCAATACCTAGACTGGGTGATCTAAATTAGCAACATTTACAAGTGATAGGGAAATATCTGTGCCTCCAGATGTGATATCCTGCAGACACTTTGCTTCCGCAGTTTTCCATGGGAAAACATCAGACAAACACAAAATGAAAAATATTCTATTTTTTTTAAAGAAAAGGATCTGTCATTTAATTTTTAAAAAGCCAGCTATGTGAATGTCCCAGGAGACTAAAGCAAAGCAATGCTAGACCATGTACTGGAGAAGAGAAAATTAGATCAACTCACAAAATTAGAATATGGATGCTAAAATAAATAAAAGTATCATACAAATGTAAATGTATAAAGTTCATAACTGGGCTGAGGTGTAAGAACTTACCCCTATTTTTAGAAAATACACACAAAAGTACTTAGTGGTAAGGGTTAAGTATAAAACGCTGGAATGGTTCAGGGGGAGAATATAGAAAAATAGAGAGGGAGAGCTCAGGTGTGATTAAGCAACAATAGCTGAATCTGGCTAAAGAGTATAGAGGTGGTTTCTTGTATGTTTTTCATCTTTGCAACTTTTTGTAATTTTGCAATTATTTCCAAATAAAAAATTTTCACTTTGTGTTTTTCCTGCCCAAACCTTGCAATTAGCCTTTTCTCCAGGGGATCCTATAGAGCAGGAGTATTTACAGTAACCACATTTTTTTTAAAAAAAGGAGGCGAATGAAAAGAAAAAGCATTCCTAGCATATGTCACAGCAAGGGACTGTGAACTATAAGTGTAGATGATAGAAAGGACAGATTCTAGCAAAAGATAGGTGGTTTTGATATAGGGTACAATAAGCTGACATATTCGGCTATACTTCAGAGAGCCAACGCCGTACTCGGGGGCACATCATCTGTGGATACCATGGAACTGAATTTTGTCTATTTACATAGAATACGTAAAAGTATTGTGCAAAGTTTAGAAAGTAAAGCCGCATTAGAGATGGAAACTTCAGCAGGAGGATAGCGATGCGCACCCGACCAATTAGAACACAGGAGACATCGACCAATCACAGCTCGGCAATGCTCTAGACGGGGCGGGGCCTTC
>PVJN01048695.1:0-15505 GCA_004026805.1 Lasiurus borealis
GTTAATAGCCTGACATTCCACTCAATCCCCCAATTCAGAGATAGCCAAACTTTCAATGATTAGAAGTTAGAAACAGGATGAGTGTAACCATCATTCTAGTCTCAAACTGAATCTTTTAGATATTTAACTCTTCAACCTCTTAGCAACTCTTCAATAAAACAATTGTCTACCAGATTTTGTTTTTTCCTCTGTATTTTTTTTGTGTGTAACTGTCTCTGCCTATGACAAAGTCTTCTCCCATTTTCCTAAACTTGATTTTTAGAGGATGGGCCTGGCTCCAATAAGCCAGATCGCAGGCTGGCTGAGTCTCAGAACTCCAACTTGCCCTGGGAGCCTTTGTCAGACACTGAAGTTCGGACTGCTGGTGTGGCAGCCTTCTTATGTCACCCACACCACATCCTCGGAGGACCCTGGCTCATTGCAAGCTGTAGTGGACGGGGCCTCTCAAGTTCCTGTGAGCAAGGAGGTTAGGTGGGAGGTGCTGCTGCTGTGTCGGCCAGCTCTGGGATGTCAGTCCCTGCTGCCACAATGACATAGGCAGAGGAAGAGAGGACCTGGTTGTCGGCTTTGACAGAGAAAGCAGCACCTTGTTTACTAAGGAAAAAAAATAGGAAGTCGAGCGCTCCCAACCCCTCTTCACTTAGGCATGAAAGTTCAGATGTTAGGGAGCCTGCAGGAGTCCCTCAGAGCGTGGGCAGTGCCACTCAAAAAACTTGGGTTTCCAGCCGTCGGACTTCCTTGACCACAAGATCAATGTTAATAATTGGGTTAAAGTACAGGGCCCAGTAAAATAAACAGTTGCAAACAAACTGAGGAATGAGGGGCCAGAACATGGCCACAAAAAGCCCCTGTGTTGATACTTTCCAAAAATGGCTCCACATCCTTTGAGGCACCGTCCTGAAAAAGAAGAGAAGCATTTGAGAGGTGGAATAGTGCTGGCAATTCTAAAGACAACACCAAAGTGCTCAGACTGGCTGTCTCCCAATGCAGAGACCTTGTTTTCTGTCCCCATTGCTGAGACATTGCTTTGCCTGACCCATCCATCTTCAACTCCCAGAATGCAGCCTACATGGTGCTTCTCCAGGGCCCTATCTACACCAGGTGAGGCATCCCCATTTCAGCCCCAACTCCACTTGCTTCATCACTGTGTCTCATTTGTGTATATTTAATATACATATTTTCTCTGTGAGGCTGTAGATCTTCAGAGTAAAGACTGTTTTCATTACCAAAAGATCTGCAGTGCCCAGGAGCAGAGAAGGGGCTCAATTAACTGTATATGAAGAAAGGAGTTCACACAATTGAAATAAATGAGGGAGATTCTTGTCAGGTTCTTAGAACTATTCATAAGGCTGCTCTTGATTGATGAAGCCAAGACCTTATGAGTTATATAGGACATTTCAGACTTCAAGGATACTGTGGTAATGTTACTTCTGCCTGCCAACCACCCATTCTCTTTCTTCTAACAACACCTTCTAAGTTTTCCTTTGGGGGGGCCTCCCTCCCATACTCTTTTCCATGTGGTCTGAGTGGGGCTGAAGCCAGCCCCTGCTCGGGGATGAGTACATGCCTTGAGCTTGGACAAGGAGCCCACATACCCTGCACCTAGTGATGGGTTCAGGTGAGCATGTGACCCAGGCTGGGCCAATCAGAGTAAAGGCATATGAGCCCTGAGAGTCATGAGTACTATGGGGAAAAAAGTACTCTCCTTCCACAAGGTGCTAAGCTGCTCTAATCTATGCCTGGAATGTCCCAAGGCCCCCACTTACAGAGAGCTGACTAAGGCTGACCAACAGGAAAGAACAGAGTTGCAAGAGGGAGAAAGAGCCAGTTTGGATGGTAGCATTTAGTTCTCTGCATCCAGCTATTGGGAAGCCTTAACTGGGCATTTCCTTTTTTAGGAAAGCCAATTCAGACTGGTTTCTGTCACTTGCAAACAAGAGTTCTAAGTCAGTGACTGTTTAGTCCAGTGGTCAGCAAACCACGGCTCGCAAGCCACATGAGGCTCTTTGACCCTTCAAAATACCACGTGTACAGTGAGACTGAAACTTTGTGCCCATGCACAGAAGTTGGTTTTCGGCTCTCAAAAGAAATTTCAATCATTGTACTGTTGATATTTGGCTCTGTTAACTAATGAGTTTGCTGACCACTGGTCTAATCCAATTCTCATTTTAGGCATTAATCCAGAGACCTTATTACTGTTCCAGATGACAGCAGAGCAGGATTAGAACTCATGCCTACAAGATTTCTCACCAGATCTCTTTATGCTTTACCATAATGCTGTTGTCTTTTTTAAAAAGCACCTTCTTTTCCCACTTGTTTACCCCCTAATTATTAAAATCTTTCATGTACACCCTCCACCTCCAGGAATTAAATGGTAGGGTACGTGGAATAAGATATATGGAAAAACACTTGAACAATGAGCACCATGAAAACTTCTCCACCCTGCTACCACAAGGTAACTTTTCCTATCTGCTGCTTAAGTAGGTGTTTAAAAACCAGAACATGAGGACTCTTTGTGTCTAACTAATACTTTAGATATCTTTTCCAGTCCCTGTTGCTCCAACTATATCCAATATAAAAACACACTTACTTCAGTTCACTTCTTGACCAGATCCTCCAAAAGGAGAATAATTCCAGAACCGAGAGTAACATGGCATTGACGATGAGAAACCGAGACGTCCAATAATGGACTTCTAGCCAGTCCCAAGCAAATTCAGCAATCAGCTGGTATGGAAGGAAGGAATATTTGACAAGGAATTCTCTCCACTGCTTCCATGTGGGCTCTCTAAGATCCTTTAAAAACAGCACACAAATAAAAATGGATAAAAAAATTATGAAGATCAACTTTTACACAAAATATTCTGGTTATTCCAGTGAGTTTTACATTTAATACACACAAACACATACACACATACACACACACCCCTAAACCATCTAAAATGAAATTTTCATCAACTCACCTTGTAACAATTAATCTTACACTGGGTAAATATTACCAAAGAGGTTGAATTGAGATGCTTGTTACATAATTCTAGAAGTTTAGAAGTAAAAATCTAATCATGAGTTATAAAAAATGGGGTTGATATGAATTGAAATTGACCAGTTTTATAATTTCATCATCACTGCATGTGTAGTTCAATTTCCAAATTCAACATCTTAGCTGTGGTAAAAAGTTAACAGGACACGAGAAAATTTAACACAAACTTTGGAAAAATAATATCTGATTATAGATATGAGCAGATAATTAACAAAAGTATTTAAACAATTCAGAGACATCCAGAAGTTAATGGAAGGTCAGCAAGACTGTGTGCAATGAGTATTCTAAGAAATAAGTTAGCCTGATGCAGACAGGGATTGTTACGGCTTGTTAAAACGGAAAAGTCAGGTAAGTTTCTAAGCTCCCAGTCCAGCAGGGACAGGAAACAGCTAGAAAGTGGGTAATTAAAGAAACATTGTACAAAGGGGCTCATCAGTAGGCTTTAAACTATATCCAAGGCTGAAGTCAGGTAGGATACTTGCCTAAAATGTTTAAAAGAAGGACATTAGGAGATTTAGGAATTCTATTTCAACATTTATGGGTGTGGATCACAAATGACAATTCCTATATCCATGTGACTTTAAAAAATTTTTTTATTGATATTTTTACAGAGAGGAAGGGAGAGACATCAATCAGCTGCCTCCTGCACACCCCCTACTGGGAATGTACCTGAAACCAAGGTAAATGCCCTTGACCAGAATGGAATCTGGGACCATTCAGTCCGCAGGATGACACTCTATCCACTGAGTCAAACCGGTTAGGGGCCATGTGACTTTTTGATGTTAATTGATCAAAGGGATTGCCCTAAGAGCAGCAATGCAAAGGACAATATACTCTCAAAACACAAGAAATCACCTAGTCAATGGGATCCAACAATAATTCTGAAGGATCCATGGGTCAAACTGAAGAAACAAGAGCCATGATAGGCAACCATTTCAGGTTTCAAAAGGATTCCCATCAGTGAGCTGGATGCTGGCTTACTGTTATGAGGCCAATAGGACAAATACTATCCCTGTTTTGTGGTAAGACAAGTAATCATTCATCCTTTGGGGATCCTATTGAAAGACAGATTACCAAGTTAGCAGACTCATAAATCTAATCCTTGGGCAATCTAGACATATCTTATCTTTTATAATAAAAGAAATGCTGGTTTTCCTTCCTAAACATTTCAAGTCCAGAGGGTAGACCCTCTTGCTATGCAATGTGGGAAATAAAATAGGCTTCTTGGGGTGGAAAAGTTCCTTTTTAAAAAAATCCTCTCCCAAAGGTATTTTTCCATTAATTTTTTTAGAGAGTGGAGGAGAGGGAGGGGGAGGAGAGAGAGAAAGAAAACCTCTATCTGAGAGAGACACATTTAGTGGTTGTTCCTGCATGCATCCTGACCCTGGATCAAGCCTGCAATATAGGTGTCCTTGACTGGGAATTGAGCCCATGACCCTTTGGTCCTCGTGGGCTGATGCTCCCACCACTTAGTCAAATCAGCTAGGGCAAACATTCCTTCTTTATTTTCTCTTGTAGGGGATCTCTTTGCAAAATCCAAATGAAAGCCAGGAGTTGTTTACTCTTTATGACAGGCTATAGCCATGTCTCCAGTTCTGCAGCACATTGAGAAATGGTAGAGTAAATTCATTCAAGGCACTCTGCAGACTTACCAGAAGTTTGGTGAGGATGTCCTCCCCGGAGCTGTCTTCTTGCAGAGGACAGATGGTGTGGATGAAGGGTAAGAAGGTGTCTGTGTAGTCAAACAGGTAGAGGTACAGCAGACCAAGTCTGGGGGAACTCCTGAGGGCATACAGCAGGAACAGGGACCTGCCTGGGTTCACAGCCTGCAGAAGATAGTGAGCACAAGGTTATGTTACAACCATGGCAGCCAGCTCCCACCTCTGCTCTGCCTGCAACCTCATGCCCTTTGCCATCAGCCATTTTTTGTGTCATTTGCATAAACAACGAATGAATGAATGGAGAGAAGAGGCTAAGTTATATAAAGATCCAACCTCTCTCCACAGCTAAGGAAGGGAGGGGGAGTGAGAAGCATATTCCGAGGCACTACTAGTAGAACACCTTTTTAGAAGGCGATTCTCCAAAATTAATCACTCTTTTTAAAAATATATTTTATTGATTCAGAGGAGAAGGGAGATGAAGAAAGAGATAGAAACATCAATGATGAGAGAGAATCATTGATCGTCTGCCTCTTGCATGCCCCCTACCAGGGATCAAGCCTGCAACCTGAGTATGTGCCTTTGAATGGAATTGAACTCAGAACCCATCATCTATAGGCTGTCCCTCTATCTACTGAGCCAAACCAGCAAGGGCCAAGATCTATCACTCTTAAAAATGTTTTAATTTAACCAAATTATTAGTGGGCACTACTTAACAAACATTCTGAAGTGAAGAAGGTTTTATGTACAAATGCTTAGCACTGCATTTTGTATGACAGAAAAAAATAAAATCTGCGACCTAAGTAATAAAGTTCCAGTAGATATTTAACCATTGAAAAATGACTATGGTAAATTTTGGATAATATGCATGAACAATGTTAGGTGAAAAAAAGATTTAAAGATGGGTAGCAATTCTATACTATATCATCTGTATATTGTATTGTGTATTCAACTCCCCAAGTCAAGTCTTTTAAGGGCTTCTTAAGGGGTAAATCCTCTCAGATTTTCAAAATAATCTTTAGGTTGGGGTATTATTGAAATAAACATGGCCCTGGTATGGACAAATGGCAGTTTTTTATCCTGCTTTTGTGTATGTTTGAAATTTCCCATATTAATAACTTTCAGAAAAGTCTAACTTCTAAAAATAACTTTGTGTCCTAATCTAGGTGAGACATAGACATATATGGGAGTACTTCATTCTAAAGTATTGTTTCCCAACATTTTTTCATTATTACCCCTTGAGAAGCCCTTAAAAGAGATTTTTTAAATTAATTCCCCCACCCCCAATGCCCATGAATTGCTAATACCACATAAACATATACAGTTAATACAGAAATGAGGATAATCTCAATGTACACCAACAGGAGAATGCATACATTGTCACAAACCTGTGCAATGGAAAACTGCCCACAAGAGAAAACAAATGAACTAGAGCAATAAACACCACTTGCAGAAGGACAGGCTCAGTTCACACCTCTTAAGTTTAGGTTAAAAACTTTTAAAACAATGCCAGTAGTGCATTGTTTTAAAACAATGCTACAGCCCAGCTGTAGGAGTATGGGAACTACTATATAGTGAGAGTGGGAGGCAGGGCTTCAATTGTATCTGTGATGTTTTCTTAAGCAGTTGGGCATGCAGATGATTTATATTGTTCTCTATACTTTTTTCAATAATAATAAAAAAAAAATTCACCTTATATTCCCAGAGATTTTGGGGGGGTTTCACGCCTAGTGCTTTGACGCGCTCCAATTCCATAAGGATGGCTCTTCTGTGGCTGCTGTTTTCTATGGTATACGGTGCCCTTGAAAATTCTTCCTCTGTTAAAGTTAAAAGTAATCTGTGGTGGAGAAGGTAATAGGAGAATGTTTTTGAGGTTGTGTACTAGAAGCAAACTTTCCACAGAGTCCTATCTTATCAACACAAATACTTTAGCCTTGAGGTAAGGTAAGGCACCTATTACATGAAATAGTATTAATAACAGCAAACAATTGACTGCCTGTTATTTGCCAACGACTATATGAAAATAATTTTATAAATGACCACTGAAACATTGAACAATTCTGTAGGGTAAGTGGCCTTATGCTAATTTTGTGAATGAGAAAGCTAGTTCAGAGAAATAAAGCGACCTACCCAAGCTATACCCCGGTCTGATTTGCTCCTAACTTTTAATCTTTCAGCTATGTACTCTCCCACATATTACTCTGTCTTTTTATTTTTCCTTTTTTTTTTTAAACATTAGAAATGGGACAATTTTATTTACTTATTTGATTGGGGAGGAGAGAGGAGAAACAGAGAGACATCGATGTGAAAGAGACACATCAATTGGTTGCTTCCTGCAGGTGCCCCAACTGGGGATCAAACCCACAACCTGTGTATGTGCCTTGACCTGGAATTGAATCTGCCACCTTTTGGTATATGGGACGACGGATGTTCCAACTGAGCCAAATGGCCAGAGCTTACTCTGTTTTTTAAAATTCTGTGTGCAGCCTTAACTGGTTTGGCTGAGTGGATAGAGCATTGGCCTGCGGACTGAAGGTCTCAGGTTTGATTCTGGTCAAGGACATGTACCTTAGTTTTGGGCATATCTCAGGTGGGGGGTGTGCAAGAGGCAGCTGTTCGATGTCTCTCTCTCATTGATGTTTCTAACTCCCTATCTCTTTCCCTTCCTCTCTGTAAAAAAATCAATAAAAATATATTTTAAAAAATTGTGTGTGCACAGAAAAAAAGTTAAGAAGAAAGCCAATAAAACATTATGACATTAGAAGTAGTTGTTTAGGGGTATTAATTTAATAAAAATAATTGTAGATGTCTTATCTATTCCCTTTCATCATAAAACACAAATCCACCTGGACAGTGATTCATTGTTAGAAACTCTCCTGCTCATTGGCAGGTGAGCCACCACAACCACTGTTGGAGGACTGTGCACTGATGTCCTTCTGTGGGTAATTTGGTAATATCTAAATAGCAAAGGTTTACTCCCTTGATCCACCAATTCTAGTTTTAGGAATCTGTCCTCTGGAAGACAGTTATCCAAAGATATATTGTATTAACTAGAATTTTTTTAAAACCACAATTCTTGGCTGGGGGAGGGGGTATACTTTTGCACAAAAATACCCCCAGATAATTACAGTGGGAGCATTCTGGTTCCACAAGAGAGTCAAATATTGGAAGTTCAGTTCAGAGAGGAAAGTGACTGGGGTGGGAATTGAAACAGTCAGGTAGCCTGGCAGTGTGTGGACTCGTAAGTCTGAAACAAGCAGCTGCTCTCAGCACTGCATGGTGTTCTAAGTAACATCCCTACACATCCGTCCAAGGAAGGGAAGGATCTCAGTAAAGATGGACAGTGCTCTGGAAGGGCAAGGGTTTGTTGATGGGCAAAAGCAGGCCTCCTCAAGCAACTTGTGAGTTCCTCATACTAATGAGTTCCTCCAGGTACTTACTACAATGTTGTGTAAAACTGTCTATAAAAGGAAAAAGGAAATATTCCAAACATATTTTGGTAGAGATCAATTAAATAGACTCTACCACAGTAGGCGCCAATCTTTTGGACCTCACGGACCACCAGTGGTCCGAGGATCACTGGTTGGTGACTGCTGCTCTAGAATATAAACATACATATGTCTATATGTACATGTACACAAATATGTAAATATAGACACAGATCTATTTAGTACACCATATTTTCAGTTTAAAACAGTTTGACAATCCCTCAAAATGTTAATCACACACTTAAGACCCAACAATTCCAAGATTACTGAAATATATGCCCACACAAAAACTTGTACACAAATGATCACAGCAGAATTGTTCATAATAGGCCCAAACTGGAATCAACCCAAATGTCCATCAACTAAAGATTAGATAAATAAAGTGTGGTATAGTCACATAATGGAATATTATTCAGCCATAAAAATGAATGCTACAATTTGGATGAACTCTTATTTCATAAGTGAAAAAGCCAGACATAAAAGGCCACATATTGTATAATTCCATTTATATTAAATACTCTGAATAGGCAAATCCACAGAGACAGAAAGTAGAATAGGGCAGAGTGATGGGGGAAACAAGGATTGACAGCTTAAGGGTAAGAGCTTTCTTTTTGGGGGCAATGAAAATGTTCTAAAACTAGAACATTATCGTATCTGTGAATACATTAAAAACCATTGACTGTACACTTTAAATGGTGAATTTTCTGGTATGTAAATATGTCTCAATAAAGCTGTTTTAAAAAATGTCAATGATATGTCAAAGATTTTGCTCCTCACCTTCCATTTACTCTTTCGGCTAAAAATCTGTCTCTGTAGAGAGAGGCCCAAGGGCCCAACTGCTCCAGCCAGAGGACAACTTCTTCCGCTGTCCATCTGGCTACAGCCTTGTGGACCAGGAGGTCATGCTCAGATTCCCTGCTGCTCCAGTGATACACGAGCAGGACCACCTGGGGAAAAGTGACAGGGTTTTTAAGACACAGAAAAGTTAGAGGTGCCAGTTTCTAAATATGTGAATGTGGGGCAGGGAAGGGAAGAGACTGAGCTTGAAGGGAACTATGCCAAGTCTGTACACAGAAGCAGGGCAAGGCCAGTGCCAGAAAGCGGGGGAGCACAACTCTTGGCAGGCTCAACTCTCTGCTTGATTGTTGGGTTCTAAGAGAACAGAGACAGTATCGGGACTCTTCACAGGGTACCTGGGAACACTGAACCCATGACCCCATCATCCTGGCCAACATGACTAACTCATGTGCTTTTTCTATTGAAAAATTTATAACGTTTAGATTTCTGTAGCATGGAACTTAAATAAAGAAAAAAGTCTTTACATTGGGAGTTAGTAAAAGGCTGTGCTCAGGACTCTATCAAGACAGACATGGTCTCATATTGCAATTCTGTCACCTATTTCCTCATCTCTAAAATGGGAGGAAAATGAAATGAGAAAAAGTTAACATTTACTGGGCTCTGACTAGAATGTTGTATACTTGAGTAAGCAATATCCTCAAAGAATCATACAACCCAGCAGATTTTAATGTATGCGCTGAATTACCACAAACAGCTATGTCATCAATCATTTAGGTTATTTAAACAGAACTGGCTTCAGTAGAAACCCTCTGAGGGTGGGGACAGTGAAAAAGTTATAAACTTACTGCCACACCAGTTAAAGCTGTGAGCACTCCTGAAAAGAATCCCCCTCCTCTCTGCTGATTCACTCGGCCTGTGTTGGGAGCTAAAGAAATCTGATCATTTCCATATTTCTGAAAGGCTGCAAGACTCTGGACTATGTCATTATTCTGCTGAATGTCTTCAAATCGCATTCTAATGGCATCAGGAAATAATTTTTCAATGGCATCCCTATGGAGAACAGAAAAAAAAAACACACAACAGAGTTGTTTTACTAAATATACTTACAATGTTTAAAAGTCAAAACAAATCTGTCTACATTTAATAATATGCAAGTACTCTAGTACTTTTGAAACAGTAAAAAAGTGGGACATACTAAGAAAACAGTTAAATAAAACATAGTATATTCATACAATGGAACATTACATAGTTTTAAAAATGAATTTACTAAATATCAGTTTACCAAGATGGATAAATTTAAGACATACATATTATTGAATGAAAACAATAAAGTTTAGAACTATACAGATAGAATACCACTGATATGAGAAAGTGTTTGCATTTCTTATTGGATAAATTTAAGACATACATATTATTGAATGAAAACAATAAAGTTTAGAACTATACAGATAGAATACCACTGATATGAGAAAGTGTTTGCATTTCTTTTTAAAAGTCTGAAAGAAATCACAACTAAGTCATAACTGAAGCTACTGTGGGATAAAGGAAGGAAGGATTATAAGATGAGGAGGAGGTCAAAGAATTTTTAGCTTTATCAGTAATGCTCTAATATTTTAAAAGTAATGCAAACAAATGAATGTATGTATGTACTGCTTAGGTTATTAAAAATTAATTTGTGCTCTGACTGGTTAGCTCATCATCCCAATACACCAAGGTTACTTGCAGGTTTGATCCCTGGTCAGGGCACATACAATCAACCAATGAAAGCATAAAGAAATGGAACAAATCAGTGTTTTTCTTTCTTTCTCAAAATAAATTAATTTGTAAAAGAAAGAAAAAAGTGAAGTTGAGTAGTAAGAGAAAAGATCAACCATCAAGACTGAAGTGTTTATAAATACACCTCCTATGAAAAAGAGATTGTTGAATTAATGTTTACATGGAACATTTTGGTACTTTATTAATACCAAGACAACAGAAGAAGAAACAATGAATTTAGTTTCAAAGAGCTCATAATAAGCAACATCCCCAAAGAACTTTAAACATTACAAACATTATGAATGGAATAACCTGATAACTGAAAGGTATATTGCCATTTACTGTGTGATGCTATGTATGCAATAGAACCTACTTCAATTAATGTGATAGCTGGCACAAAGATTAGTCAAAGACTATGAAAGTCAGCATCAAACCAGTTATTTAGAATTATAGTTGAGAGGCCTGGTGCACGGATTTGTGCACTGGTGGGGTCCCTCAGCCTGGCCTGCAGGGATCGGACCAAAACTGGCAATCTGAGATCCCCTGAGGGATCCCAGAGTGCGCGAGGGGGCACTCTGCAAAGTTGCTCAGCAGCTTCTGTGTTGAGTGTCCGTTCCCTGGTGGTCAGTTGGCTGATTGCTTAGGCTTTTATATATATAGATAGCCTTTTCCCCATTAGACCTAGGGTGTTTTCACTCAATATACATCAATAAAAAATATTATATGGCCTGGCTGGTGTGGCTCAGTGGTTGAGTGACAACCTATGAACCAGATCACAGTTTAATTTACCATCAGGATACATGCCCAGGCTGTGGGTTTGATCCCCAGAGGGGGGTGTGCACGAGGTAAACAATAAATGATTCTCTTTTATCACTGATGTTTCTAACTCTCTCCCCCTTTCCTTTTCTCTCTGAAATCAATAAAAAAATGTATTACATGGAAAAGATTACAAGCAAAGGTCTAATAACAAGAAATACTTTTTATAATAAATATAAACAAATCACAGTCACCTATAAAGAAGGGAGTCTGGATTTTCAGGTCCTTGAACTCCCTGATTTACATTCCAGCAAATCCAGAATGACCACAGTGGAGGTCAGCTCTGTGTCTCTGTGTTTTTCAGACATGGCTGCCTCATTAACAGAAACCATATCGAATAAGCTGTATGTGCTACCAACATGGACTGAGCATACCTGAGGAGAATATTAACTTTGGGGAAACCTTCCCATTTTTCTCTGCATTCTGGACACTCTGTTTTCTTTGAAGAGGTCCACCATAAAGCTAGGCAGTGCCGGCAGAAGCTGTGCCCACAGTTCAAGGTGGTAGGGTTAATCAGGATGTCGTAACAGCAGTGGCAAGAAAATTCACTAACAGAAATCTGAGGGCTGGTGCTCTCCAGGGAATCATCTTTCTCAAGGGTCATCGTGTTCAGGTCATGTTGTTGAGACTCCTCCATTTCTTAGCAAATTGTGGGATTCACAGGCATAGAAAATTTCAGACTTAGAAAACTGCTGTAAAGCATCATTAAATCTAGAAAAAGAGAGAGACAGCAACAGAAATAGGACAATTAATTTAGTAGGTATGAGATTACTGTCATTCAATTAAAGCTAATTTTTAAATGTGAAAAATTTGATTTCTAAAAATTCACATTCCAAAAACCAGATAAACATTATTGAACTTCTTCCTGGACTATTTGTCTTACTTTTGAAAATTAGGTGAAGCAAAATAGTGTATTGGCAAGTTTAATAAAATTGAGAGGCAGTTTGGAGAATTCTAGATCCTACTCTTTCACTAATTTCTTTTGATAATTTCTCTACCGTAATTTTTCTCAATTAAAATCTTTTCAGTGGGTGTGATTTAAAATAAACCAGCTTCGTGGCCTGGTAAAATGTCTGGGCTTGGCAATAATAGATGTATTTAAGCTCTAGCCAGTTTGGCTCAGTGGACAGAGCATCGTCCTGCAAACCAAAGTTCTTGGGTTCAATTCCGGTCAAAGGCATGTACCTTGGTTGCAGGCTTCTCCCCGGCCGAGGCCCTGGTAGGGGCTCATGCAGGAGGCAATCAATTGATGTGTTTCTCTCATATTGATGTTTCTGTCTTTCCCTTTCTCTTCTGCTCTCCTTAAAAAATCAATGGAGCCGAAACCAGTTTGGCTCAGTGGATAGAGTGTCGCTCTGCGGACTGAAGGGTCCCAGGTTTGATTCTGGTCAAGGGCACGTACCTTGGTTGCGGTCACATCCCCAGTAGCGGGTGTGCAGGAGGCAACTGACTAATGTTTCTCTCTCATCGATATTTCTGTCCCTCTGTCCCTCTCCCTTCCTCTCTGTGGAAAATCAATAAAATATATTTTTAAAAAATCAATGGAAAAATATCTTTGGGTGTGGATTAACAAACAACAACACACACACACATGTATTTCATGTAAATAACCTATTTTGTCCAAATAAATTTGTCTTTCCTAATTATTTATTTTATAGCCATTCGATTTCAGAGGCTCCCATTGGAGCAGTTTCAGGAAGTGAGTAAAGCCTTGTTTTTGAGATGCTCTGTGCCCGATCAACCCCACCATGGCTCAATATTACCCTTTTCCCCAAATCAACTGAAATATGCATATCATACCCTCTGGATCTGGCCAATTTGGTCCTAGAGAAATATGCTAATATCACTAATATGCAAATGGAAAAGGACCCATTCTCTTCTTATTCTCAGCAGGGTCTCAGGAGAATTTTTTATTAAGAGGCAGTATGATGGAGAATACCATGGAGTTAGAATCTCAACTCTCCAACTCACTAGTTATGACTGTGCATAAAATTTCTTGAGCTCCTTGAGCCTTTTTTCTCAGCTATGATGGTAACAGTACAAATCATTCAAGACTTACTGTGAGGACTAGAGACCATGACAGTAAAGTGGCTAGGATGGTGTGTGGTTGTAAACAGGGACTAAAAAAGATTACTCATTGTGCTCCCGGTATCATCAGAGTATAGGTACTAGTGGGTGAGTTTCTCAATGTCGCTACTGTAAAAGAAAAAATGTAAATCAGTCACACTGATCACACAGAGCTCAGTTTACACTTTGCAGGCAGAGTAGGTAAGAACACAAGTCCCACATCTGGCCAGCGTTGCTCAGTGATTGAGTGTTGACCCATGCCCCAAAAGGTTGCCAATTCAATTCTGGTTTGTAGGAGGCTTGGTACCCAGTAGGGGACATGAAGGAGGCAGCTGATGATGTTTCTCTCTCATTGATGTTTCTGTCTGTCTTTCCCTATCCCTGAAATCAATAAAAACATATTAAAAATACAAAAGAAACAAAAAACAAAAAACACAGGTCCCAGGATTGGGCTGCGTTGGTTCTTTCTTACCCCACCTCTGCCCTTTACCAGTTGTGGGTGGGGACCTCTTTGAGTCTCAGCTTTCTCATGTATAAATGGGGGTGGTAATAGAATTACTCCATTACGAGTTTTTTATTTGTTTGTTTTTAAGATTCTAAGAATTTTTATGATCAGTTAAAGAGAGGAGTCCATATTAACCTGAGAATATGGGTCACTCTGTATCACTGAATCTATCTTTTTTAAAAAGGTATTTTTCAATTACAGTTGACATTCAACATTATATTTGTTTTAACTCTCCATTGGGAGGTTTTAAGGGTGAAATAAGAGAATGCAAGTAAAGTGCCTAGTACAGAGCTGGGCATATAGCAATATACCTAATTTTCAAATGTTGTGATAAGAGAATTTTATCACCCCTTATAGAGTGAACATTTTTACATAGAACATGATAACACTATAATTTATTTATTTATTTTATTAAAAATATATTTTATTGATTTTTTTACAGAGAGGAAAGGAGAGGGATAGAGTATTAGAAACACCAGTGAGAGAGAGACATCGATCAGCTGCCTCCTGCACGCCCCCTACAGGGGATATGCCGGCAACCTGGATACATGCCCTTGACCGGAATTGAACCTGGGACCTTTCAGTCTGCAGGCCTACACTCTCTCCACTGAGCCAAATCAGTTTCGGCAATAACACTATAATTTAAACTAGCAAATCTATAAACAAAGACTGGAAGAAAATACAATAAATAGTAATGGGTGTGTTAGGTGGAGAGGATTATGATTGTTTGGTGTTTTTTATATAGTAGATAGAGCATCAGCCTGCAAACTGAAAGGTCCCAGGTTCAATTCCGGTCAAGTACACATGCCCAGGTTATGGGCTTGATCCCCAGTGGGGGACTTGCAGGAGGCAGCTGACCCATGATTCTCTCTCATCACGGATGTTTCTCTCTCTCTCCCCCTTTTCCTTCCTCTCTGAAATCAATAAAAATATATTGATAAAACGAAACTATATATATGTATATATATATGTATACATATATATATATACATATATACACACACACACACACACACACACACACTCACACACATACATATATATAATTATAATTATAAAAAGTATATTATATATTGTATTTCTTTTGGCCAAACACTAATGGAAGATTTTCAACTCAGAATAAACAGAACTAAATTTTAAGCTTAGTGTTAATTTAAATAAATAAAATAATAGTTATTTACAATAGATGGTAGCAAAGAGGGAAACAATCTTTGTACAGGCCTATTAAAAACTGTTCTATTCAGAAGAAAATAATTTAAATAAATGTTCTTAATGACAAGTTCTAAGTTATTTCTGATAATCACATTTGCTCATTACTTGTATGTTTTTTTTTAATTAAATCTTTATTATTCAGATTATTACATTTGTTTCTCTTTTTTTC
>PVJN01048696.1:0-15505 GCA_004026805.1 Lasiurus borealis
TGTGAAAGAAATCCTTTTCAGTACAAAGCAACATCCTATCAGTGTCAGGGTCACCATGGTTACTGTTCCCAGGAAACTGCCACAGCGCTTACTCAATGCAAACATTTATGAAGGGGCTACCGTGTGCCAGGCAGCGCGCTGAGGCCTGAAGAAATAAGGCCTAAGGGATGCCCTGGAGGCCTCGTTCATTAGAAAGACATGTAACGCCAGGACTCCGGCGGTCTGAAGAGGCCGCTGAAATGTCTAGACACGGGGTGTGGGGGGGGAAGACGATGGCAGGGCGGTCAGGCTGCTGCAACCCGTTGCGTAGCTCCTCCGAGCTGCCCTGTGATAAGCATATTCTCTTCAGTGACCATGGTAGAGTCCATCTCTGACATCACACACCCAGGAATAGAGGCAGCGGTGGAACCTTCCTGAGGGCGCACCTGCAAAGGGGCTTTCATGCCTTTCTAAGCAGCTCTGCTACCTCCTCCCCCCGCCACCCCGGGCCATCCTTTGGTTCTTGACCATCAGGGGCCTGCCTGGGCAGTGGGGCAGGCTGACCAAGGTTGGGAGGGGGTGAGGGTGAGGGTGGGCCCTGAGAGTCCTGGAACTTCAGAAAAGTTGCTCATCCCTCCACCAGCCTGTGAGTGCAGGGATGTTTCCGCACACAGAGCTCCATATTTGTTCCGTCCTTAGTCCTTAGCATCTTGCTTGGTGGGCTGCCCGGGGGAAGCTGACAAGTGGTTTCTAAAGGATGGCTGGGGCCTGAAGCCTGGGCATCCTGAGAAAGTTGTGGAATGTGGAGACACAAAGACCTGGAGTCTTAGGCTCAGATCCAATCAAACTGGAGAAGTTCGAGGCAGCAGTGCTGGGGGTAGGGACACGGATCACAGAAGCCACAGAAGACAGTGCTCTGGGGGTTGTGGACAGCTCCCCTTCTCCCCGCTCGCATC
Source organism: Lasiurus borealis (assembly GCA_004026805.1). Taxonomy (NCBI): domain Eukaryota; kingdom Metazoa; phylum Chordata; class Mammalia; order Chiroptera; family Vespertilionidae; genus Lasiurus; species Lasiurus borealis. The sequence goes on from PVJN01048696.1 coordinate 936, forward strand.
CATTCATCCCCACATCAGTGCCTGACAACTTTCCTAACACCATGAGCCCCAGTGTCCTGCCCGCCACATCACCGAAGCTGTGGCTTGAATCCACAACCTGTGTTCTCTCCGTGGCCAGGAGCCGGTGCCAGCCAGTGACAGTGCGACGCCCAGGGGGCGGCGTTTCCCGGTCTAGGCAGAGGACTCAGGCCTCGCAGGCACGACCCTGCAGCTGCCCCAGCCCCCTCCTCTACCTGGGAGCTGTGTCAGGACACCCCACCACACTGTCCAGTGGACGGTTCCTCCTTCCTCTGTATAACCAGCTCGTCACCGTCTCTGCTTCCTGCAAGGTCATCTGACCCCTCAATGGCCTATTAGCAGGTGAGGAGCAGGGTCTCACAGCAGCTGGGAGGGAGGGGCCTCGGCCACCAGACAGGCCAGCGCCGCACCCCTTAGCCAGGGGCAGCACCAGGCAGATAGGCTCTCATTTCATCCCCACAACAAAACTGGGAGCAGACTGAAGTCACGCATCCATTCACTCACAGCTGCTGCATGCCTACTCTGTGCCTGCACCACTTAGGACTCTGACATTCTAGGGCTAAGAGGGGAGGTAGAGGCAGACTTAATAAGTAAGTGATGCATTTCGGGGCCTCTTCACCTTATTCTGCACTCCCTCTTCTCATCCTCCTCGGAAGAAGCACCAGCTGGAACATCCATCCAATGCTTACCAAGCAGACAAAGCGTTCTGGGTGCTGATTAGGCTCTGTGGACATGATCAAGGTCCCCGTGACTCTCCAACACACCCAGTGCAGGTGGGCAGGGCCTGCACACGCCTGTGTGAGGGAGTGTGGTCAGCACGGTGGCCCAGGCACCCATCAAGGGCAGCGGACAGGCCCCACCCCACCCCTCCCGCTACCCTGAGGCATTCCCAGCTTGCTCTAGGCTGACTTCTCTTTCACCCCTGTCCTCCCAGAACGGGGACAGCCCAGGGTGCCCAACCTTGTGGATGCCTTTGGAGCCAATAAAGGGGGACCTAATGTGGCAGTGGATTAAGTGACTGGGTGCTCCTTTGTGTCTTACTCTTCTGGACAAGTTATTTACATGCAAACTGTGTTTGGTGCCTGGTAACAAAGGATGCTGACCTCACTGTGGGAGGCTGGCTGCTCGCCTAGCCTGGGGCAGGGCAGGGAAGAGAAGGTTCCCTAGCCACTGAGGTCACTGGCTTCTCCTTCCCCCTCTCAGCGGCCTGGTCCTCAGGACCTTCATCCTGGCTTACAGATAGGCTGGGCTTCTGGCTTGCCCTGGCAAAGGTGTCTTCAGGGTTGTGACATTTTAGGGCACAATACAACCTCCCCAGTCTCTAGTCCCAGGGTGTCAGCGTGGACCCGAGTGCGCCCTGAAGCTCTGTGAGCGTGCTTCGGTGCATCCCCTTTCTCCTGAAGACAGGGTCTGTGGCGCTCTTCAGATTCTCATGGCCAGACAGGTGGCCGTCAGTTTAAGTGATGGACTTGAGCTCTTTAGAAAGTGACTTCCTGGAGACGAGCCAGGTACAAGGGGAGAGGAGGAGGAGGGGAAGGAGAGGAGGGAGGGAGGGGTCCAGGCTCAGTGGCACCCCGTCACGGGAAATCCCTGTCTCTGATGCAGGACATCAGTCTGTCTTGGATTGGCAGTTCCAGCCTACACCCCAGCCTCACCTGCTCTGTGGCCCCGTGGAAGCCACTCCATCGCCCAGCACAGACTCAGCTGCCGTGGGCTCTGAACTTACCAGAAACAAGCTCAGGGCTGCTTGTGCCCGGGACAGTGTGCCCCTGGGACCCTAGAGCAAGGCAGTCTCGTCTCAGAGTACACGCACAGCCCGAGAGGCTGCCTTTGGAAGCATCACCGCATAGAGATAGACCGCTGGTGAGATCCACCTGCCAAGCTGACCCTCGACTCCCCTGGCCCCAGGCAGACTTGCCTGGCCGTCGGCACACTGGAGATCTTGGGGCAGGTTGTGCTGTCAACACCCAGGGTCGGTTATCAGGGAAATTACATGCAGACACCTTCTCCCCGGCAGCGTGGCGCTGGCACGGGACATTGGCATCAGCCCAGGGAGCAGGGAAGGAGCAGAGCCTCAGACTGGAATTTCAGATTGGTCCAGAAAACAAAACCTCTTTTCTGGTGTCTGTAATTATGTACGATGTTTGCAGATCTGACCTGTGATTGGTGGGAAAACCTGGGCTCTCAGTCTGGTCCACAGCCTCTGTGTGATGGGTAGTCAGAGTGAAGGAGGGAGAGGCACTGGGGCAGAGGTCATGCCCCACCCCCCTCCTGAGGCCCCAGGCAGCAGCTAGGAGACTTCCTTGCTCTACTATTCTGTTTGTTTCTTTTTCCACCAAAAGATGATTGTGGGAGCTTTGGGTGGATGACCTGTGAGGTCCCTCCCAGTGTGAATGTTTTTCCAGACTTTTCATTGGTTAATTGGTTCATCCGTCCGTTCATCCATCCATCCATCCATCCATCCATCCATCCATCCATCCATCCATCCTATATGCTAACAGCTGCATTTGAAGTCTGTGCCAAGCTTATCTGAAGGCAGGGACCTGGAACAGAGCACCACCCCGCCCTCCCCTCCGCCCCCCATGGTCCCCCAGCCTCAGAAGTCAGGAGGGGCTGTGTTGGGCCTCAGCTCACCAGCAGGAGTAGGGGCACCTCTTGCTATAGCGACAGCAGTAGAACTGCCACTCCCGATCCAGCACCGACTCGAAGTAGCGGCTCTGGAAGCCAGCCACCAGCCCGTTGTTGGAGCAAGTCTGGTACCTGGAGAGAAGGAAAACCCAGTGAACCAGCGACAGTGACACGCCCGCCCGTGGTCCCTTCCAGGCCAGGCTCCCACCGAGGTGAGTCAGCCACTCTCTCACTGACCTGGATCCCTAACAATTTATTTCATTTTTATGCAAATAATAAAGACTTTGCTGTGTTCGAAGAAATGACATATGCTCACCATTAAAATTCAAATGATTCAGACTCTTTCAACTGAAGGAAATTGGGGGACCGCTGCTCCTGATAGCCCTCAATGAGTGCATTGTTAAGTGGAAGAATGCATAAATGGGTGGATGTAGAGGCATCTATACTTTACAAATGCAAGATTGTCTTATTATTCGTGCCATTTAAAGTAAAAGATTATAAACTTCATTTTGCTTGAATGTAAAATACAAAGGAGACAAAGAGAAAGGCAGTGAATGGTGACCTTCACATGACCTTTTCTTCTGCTCAAGAGCAGAGCCTGGAGCACAGGGTGCCCCTTGCCTGGCCCCGAGCAGCAGGCAGGGGCCACCGTGGGGAGCTTGGAACACACCCCAGGGGCTTTTACTTACCGACTCAAGTCTGAGTCTTCACAGAAGGTCACCCTCTCCCTGTACACAGCCCTCCCTGCGGCCCATGCATTCTCGCTGGGACTAGACCCCGGGGCTCTTCACAGCCCCTTCCGGACTCAGCACCGGCTCACTCTCCTCTCCTGCCCAAGTCCCACTGCCATCGGGATGCTGGCCGTTCTTTCCATGGGAAGAGGGTGCTGCTCTCAGAGCCTCAGGGACCCGCCCACCCCCCCTCACCCCAGGTGCCTGAGGTCTCAGTCCTTCCAGGTGAACAGGCCTTCCGGGCCTCTGAGTGCAGCGCCTCCTGCCCACCGGCCACGGGCCACGGCCCCTCTTACGTGTGTCGTGGCCTGGGTGACTGCTGATGGAATGCACCCTGTTTCCCAAGTAAAGTTAAGTTTCTAGAAAATACCACAGGTAAAGAAGTGCCTGTGCTGATAGGTGGGGGCGCCTTGCGGGCACACAAATGTGTGTAAAGCCACCGACAAAGCTAGACATTGAATACACTTCCTGTCTCTGGCCAGAACGCACCTGTCCTTCCCCTTGGTGTCTTGTTCATCTAATCACACACCTCTGCCTTCACATGTGCACCTGATGCTGCCGTCCCTCACTCTTCAGCACACACCGTTCTGGCTGCTCTCGAGAGATCGCTGTGCTTTCGAGCTGAGAGAAGTGAGGGATGGGCCTGGGCCTCAGTCACCGTGCACATGAGCTGAGACATTAGGGGAGCTCAGCTCTGGATCAACATCGCAAATCAGAGGGTGCACCGATGCCCCTGCCCTCTGATGCTCTCACTTGCGCTACCATGGTCCTGTGTGGAAACGGTGTGTGCCACCCTCTTGCACAGCAGATAAGGCTGCCGGGAGGACTAGACCCAGGCCCGGGCCTGAGAACATGTGGGGAGTGAGATAAGCGAACAGAACTCCCTCCCTGCTCTGGCCCCTTGCCTTTACATGTTGTACTGAGTCTTCCCTGGTAGTGGTCAACTCAATGAAATTATTCCTTCTTGAGTGGATCTTTGAGGGGGCTGTTTCCACACTCCACGATGTGGGAGTGTAGCATAGCAGAGCAGGTAAGAGCATGGACTTTGCTGCTGGACTGGAGCGCCAACCACTCCCGCTAGGTCACTTTGGCAGGCTTCATGCCCTCTAATATCCTGAGTTTCTCATCTGTAAAATGAGGACAATGATAGCACATTTATATATATAAAAGACTAAGGGACGGACTATCCACCGTGCAACCATCCGACCAACCCACTGGCCGGTACATGCACTGGCAACTTAAAAATTAAAATTGACTCATGCATGCACGATGCATATAAAGGTGCTAATTGCACACCTGGTTTTGTTGGTGAGGTCACCACAAGCACACGTGATGCCTTCTTTAGTGTGGCACCCACCCACTATGTGATCCAAAATAACCTCTGCCTGCAGCACTGTGGGTCCAGCCACCAGCCTGGACTCTGCCACGGTCATGTCATGAGCAGGTGAGCCCCCACAGTTCTGAGCCGCAGCCCCTCACCCCTCATACCAAACACACAGAAAGCAGCAGGGCTGCCCCCCAGGACTGCTGCAAAGATCAAATGCGATTTGACTGTGAGTGACTCTGCAGAGAGTGTATGTCCCTCATGGTCACTGCCCTGGGGTCTGGCAGTTTGGGATAATAAGCATCTGGGCGTGAAGGAGGATTAAAGGAAGGTGTGCAGGAAGTACCAGGGAAATGAGGGCCAGGGTAATAGCACCTCTAGTTAACATGGCATTCTGCTGGTTTTCCAATAGCTGTGCTCTCTTGGCCTTATATCCTAGTCTATGGGGAAAGGGCCTTGTTCTGGGGTGAATTGAAGCCCCTCACTTCCACACCCCTCCCCGCAGTGTGAAGCCTGATTCTGTGACTCTCTGTTTGCATTAACTCCCAAAATGCACCCCATTGCTGGCATCCTGTTTGCTTTTAATCCTTTCATTTTGAAAAAGTTAAGGTTCCCAGAAGATGAAGATCATACAGGACCTGTGAACCCTCCTCCTGGCTTCCTGCAGCTTTGGCCTTCACAGCTTGGTGCTTGCACACACACTCAGGAGTTAACGTGGACACCACTCAGCTCCAGGCTGGAATTAAATCTACCATTTTGTCCACCAATGCCCCTTCTGCTCCAGGATACGTATTAGGACACCACATGGCACTTAGCCCTAATGATCATATCTAGTAAAAAGAAAATATGCTAATTGGCTCCTGCCCTTAAAGATGGCGGCATCCACAGCCACAAAATGGCGGTGCCCAGTTTCCTTAGCCCTGTGGTCGGCAAACTGTGGCTCACGAGCCACATTCGGGCTCTTTGGCCCCTTGAGTGTGGTTCTTTCACAAAATACCATGGCCTGGATGAGTCTATTTTGAAGAAGTGGCATTAGAAGAAGTTTAAGTTTAAAAAATTTGGCTCTCAAAAGAACTTTCAATCAATGTACTGTTGATATTTGGCCCTGTTGACTAATGAGTTTGCCGAACACTGCCAGCCTTGCCCTGTGCCTGCCTCTGGAGTCCCCAGTCCCTTCAGCCCCTCAGGCCCCCAAGGCCAGCTCAAGGCACAGGCAGGCCTCAGATGGTGGCTGCCCAGCCATCCAGGGCCACCTGAGGCTCAGGTAACCAGGGCCAGCTGAAGCTTGCACTGCTGGCAGTGGCAGCAGCAGAGGTGTGATGGAGTGTCACCTTCTACTTATCGTCAGGTTGCCTCCCACCCCTGAGGGCTCCCAGACTGTGAGAGGGGGCAGGCCCAGCTGAGGGTCCCCCCTCCAGTGCATGAATTTTCATGTACCAGGCCTTTAGTTTTGAAATAAGAGGTTTACTAGTGGATTTTAATCTCATTGGGACAGTGAGATTTCAAGGACCACAGAAACCTAATAACAGGGTATCAACCATGCTCTGTGCACAGTTCAGAGGCTCTGGGGCAGTGGTTCTCAACCTTCCTAATGCAATGGCCCTTTCATACCATTCCTCATGTTGTGGTGACCCCCCACCACAAAATTATTTTCGTTGCTACTTCATAACTGTAACTTTGCTACTGTTAAGAATAGTAATGTAAATACCTTTGTTTTCGGATGGTCTTAGGCTATCCCTATCAAAGGGTTGTTCGACCCCCAAATGGGTCTCAACCCACGGATTGAGAACCACTGCTCTGGGGGGGTTAATAAGCCCACCCCACCCAGTGGCAAATGCAATAAGTAAGAGTGAGGTGTGAGATGTGAGCATGAAGCTGAGCCCATGTTATAGACACTGGAATGCCGAGAGCAAAGGCATGGCAAAGTGTCGCTCCTGAAGCATCCATCTCATATAAAAACTGCTGTTTGAAATTTTAATCTTGCTATTGGCTTCTATAAATGTTTGCTTGCTTAAATAATAATAAGGAAAATGAGACTATTCTGCTGGTTTAGAGAGGCCATTAAACCTTCCCTGAACAAAATTATCAGTTCTGGCACCAGGCCAGGCCTTTGGTTGAGGTTTCAAGGCCTCAGCACATTGGGGCCCTTTAGGAACTTGTAAAGGGGCTGGAAACATTCCAAATTTGGGAGACAAAGAAGGTAAAAACATATAAATATGGAAAATTTCTGCATGTTGGGGCCCAGAATTTGAGAAACATTTTCCTTTGGACCCGTGTGAAATAAATGTAACTCCAAACTCTCCAAGCATGATTTGATTATTCCGGTTTTCTGTAATATTCCCACAGGAGGTTGACAGGACGCCCCCCCCCCCCTGAAGATCCCCCTGGCCTGGCCTGGTCTTCACTGTGCATTTGGGGGACCCATCATGAGCCAGCATTATCTTAGGCACTGGGGAGCATCCATACATTGGCAAAGGAGACAGAATTCCTAACTTCACAAGGCTTCTGTGTGGAAGGAGATAAACAATATACAAAACCAAGCAGAAAGTGACAGGGGCGCCCAAGGAAACATCGAGCAGGTTGGGGGGGGGTCATTGAGAGGAGGTGGCCTGGATGCAGGGCACCTGTGTGCAGAACGCTGAGTCAGGACTGTAGCTCTGCGTACACCTCGCCTTGGTCTCAGAGCTGCCGTCAAATTGCCTCTGGTGATTCTCTTGAAGCCCAGGGGAAGGCAGTGCCTTCGGACAGGACGAGGTCCCCCTGATATGATTCCTAAGTGCATAGATGCTGCTGGGCCCAGTCAGTCTCCTCCAATCCCGAGTTCCCTTAGCCTGCCCTCCCACCCATGAGGGCCAGGTATCTGATTCATGCATTCATTCCTTTATTTTTATTCAATATTTACCAATTTCTCTGGAGCAGATACTTGTTAGAGTGGATACCTGTTAGTGGTTTCAGCCTTGAAAACATAAGGAAATCGAACTATCTCTTTTTAAATTTAATTTATTGGGGGTGACATCTATATATATATAAAAGGCTAATTGACTGACCATACGTATGTCCAACAAACCTATGGGCCAGTACATATGATGTGCACTGGCAATTTAAAAATAAACGTTGACTCATGCATGCATGATACATATAAAGCTCTCTCTGGTGCCAATCTCATGTGTGTTTAAATTTCATAATTCTATATTATATATACTATTTGACATGTAATTTTTTGCAATAATGTAATTACTGCATGAATCTTTCTTCTAATTAATTTCCTTTCAATGTGCACGAATCCATTCACCGGGTCACTAGTTGATTAATAAAATCATATAGGTTTCAGGGGTGCTATTCCCTAACACATCATCTGCATGTTATATTGTATGTCCACCACCTTAAGTCTCCTTGCATCACTGTTTATCGCCCCTGCAATCACCACAGTGCTGTCTGTCTATGAGGGTTTTGTGTTTTGTTTTGGTGGATCCCTTCATGGGCATTTAGTTTAGATCTGGGCTATTTAGAGCTCTATTCTTTCTCCTGTGAGTGTCCCAACAGCAGCCTAACAGCTTCTGAAGTGGTGCCACACCGTTCTTGTCTTCCTGGAAGGAGGAACCAAATGCTCACAGCCACAGAAACACTAGGTTTTGGAAACAGGGGCTGTGAAGCCAGGTTTCCCGACTCTAAGGCCAGAGTTTAACCTCCTAGAAAATTCCAGCCCCATCTTGTTCCACGCTGGTCCACATGTCCCACAGCCTGTGCCTCCCGAGTTAGAGAAGATTCCAGACAACTGCTGAGGTACCTCTGGGACCTAGGAAAGCCTCTAACCGCGTTGGAGCTGAGCAGCCTGGACACTTCAGGATCCTGTCTCAGCCGAGCAGCCGAGGCAAACAGCCTTGTGGACCCTCAGCCACGTGGTTCCCTCTGCCATGTGACCTCCTCAGCCTCATGGGTTCTCAGCCGCCTGGACCCTCCGCCGCGGTAGAAGCACCGTTAGGAGCCCTGCCCACTCAGCCCGTGTCCTCAGCAGAGCCTGTGCACTCTCGTCCAGCGGAGAAAAGAGCGCTCAGACTGCCCATCCCACAAAGCTCCCCGCCTCCAGGGCCCTGCGCTTTGCTTGGTCCTGGAAACCCACTTGGATTTTTCTTGCTGGACTTTGAGACTCCTCTCCCCTCTTAACATAAGCCCCGCAGGCTGATTTAGTTATATGAGGCAGCCAAATTGCACAGGACCGTCCCCTCTTCCCCCAGAACAGATTACGAGCCTTGACAGGAGAGGTAATTGCTTCCCAGCCACTGAGCAATTCCTTCCCACCAGACTTTATAACGAGACCGGAGTCTGAACTCAAAGCAATGATTATCTAAAGACAGGAAGCCTGTGGGTGAGGGGTGTCGGTCCTGAGAGGCTGTTTCATATTTGTGCATTCTGTGCTCTGTGATTAGTGAGGGGGACTCCCCAGAGAAGAAGGGGGACCCTCTAACTCTGCAAACTCAACGTGGGAGGAAGTGGAGGGGGAGAGCTGCCTGTTAGCATCTTGCTTGGTCACATGAAATGATGTTATCCCCACTCCCGTTTCTGTTGCTTTTCTGCAAGGCCTTTGGGAGTTAATGACAAATCAGTCACAAGTTGTCAAGTTGAAAAGCAATCATCATTTGCCTTCTCTAAACAGAAAGACAAACGAGAAGAACAGCAGAGGCAAGAAAATCCAAGTGCATGTCAGGGTCCAACAGAGCCAGAGCTGGGGGGTGCCTGCCGAGGCCTGTGTGTGGCCCCAGTGAGCCAGCAGCTGAGGGAGCTGAACCCCAGGTCCAAAGTCCCCAGCAAATTGTCTTCAGAACCAGGATCCAGACTCAGGCCCTCTGACTCAGCGCCCCAGGCACCTCCTTCGGGGTGAGGACCCATGTCTGAGTGCTGCTCTGCTGTGACTCTAAGAGGGCCCCTCTCATAGGACACCCCTGGACGGGCAACTAGGGAGACAGTTTAACTGGACCTTTCTCCATGCCCGTGACGGGCCCTGCTTTCAGGAGTTCCTGGAGATACCAGTCTCAGAGGCAGGTAGTGGTCAGAAGGGGTTTTGGATAATTATGTCTGCTCACCACAGGCAGTGGGGTGGATGAAGGCCCAGTAAAGGGTCCCCCACCTGCCACAGCCTGTGTGACCCTCTCCCCACCCTCCCACAAGCTGGTTGAGCCCCTCCTCAGTCATGGTAACCAAGCCAGTCCCAACCTTCCAGATCTTGAGATCCCAGCCTCCACAGGATGAAGACTGAGGCCCTGAGGCCACCCCTGAGGCCCTGACCTTATCCTGCAGCCCTGAGTCCAGTCCTGAGGTCCTGACCTTGTCCTGTGGCCCTGAGACCAGTCCTGTGGTTCTGACCTTGTCCTGCGGCCCTGAGTTCAGCCCTGTGGCCCCGACCTGGCTCTGGGGCAGACAGCAGGCCCTCAGTGACCCAGCACTGTGGTTAAGCACCAATGCTTTGGAGTTAAGACTCATGGAACCCAAATTCTGGCTCTGCCACTTCGTAGCTGAGGAAACCCCTGATCTCTAGATCTCAGTCCATCCACCAAAATCACCTACAGGTTTGCTCTGAGCATTAAGTAAGAGAATTCCTGGTACTGCTCAGGGTAAGTGCTCAGTAAAGGCCGCTGTTTGTATGACTCAGAGGTCCCCTCTCTTGCCTGGCTCCTCTACTCATCAGCATCTTCCCCCTTGATGGCCCATCATTTTCTGTCTGCTGGTAGTGTGACCACCTCCCCCCCACCCCAAACACAAACACCTTGCGAGGGTATTAATGCTTGACCTCCCACAAACCCACTGTACCACATGACATGTCAGCCAGGCTTCTTCCTCCCTGGGCATGGTCCCCCACTCTCCCTCCATCCATCCGCCCACCTGCCTCCATCCAGGTTGTGTGCGTAACGAACCTCACAGGTAGTAGCTATTGGGATAGGCTCCTGACCGAGCATGGGGCTGGGCCAATCACACCCACAGAGAGTGAAGCACAGGCTGGGACCATGCCAGGGCTGTTGACTGGGGCAGAGCCCAGTCAGATGGGAGCAGTAGCTCCCCTAGAAGCCTTTGGTGACCTGCTCTCCAGTCATGGACAGGACAGGCCCTCCATCCCAGTAACTGAGAGCATGTGTAATGGGGCAGCAGGGAGCCACAATTTCACTTCTCTTTGCCTGATTCTTGTCCCCTTTCCCCTGCCCATTTCTCTAAATCTGTTTCTCACACTGTCTGTGGAGAGGGGCCAGTTGTCTGTTTCCCTAAACTGCAGTGGACCTCAGCCTGGTAAACTGACCCAGAGCTCCAGCGGCGAGGTTCCTGTAGGACTCGCCCAGGCTTCAGTAGGTGCTGTTACTGGGGGTCAGGCAGCCCCCAGGGGGGAAGGACATGCTGCGGTAGTCCCAGGCCAAGGGCAGGGGGTGTCCCTTAACGAAGTGCAGGGGTACCCCTTACCCAAGTGCAGGGAGGATCCCTTACCAAGTGCAGGGAGGTTCCCTTACCCAGTGCAGGGGCATCCCTTACCTAAGTGCAGGGAGGACCCCTTACCCAAGTGCAGTGACACCCCTTACCCAAGTGCAGGGGTATCCCTTACCCGATCCCTCGGTCCCCTCGGTCCCCTGCACCCCTTACCATTGCATGCCGGCCCTGTTGATCTCCTCCCACCAGCACTCCGTAGGCTCCCCCAGGCTTTGGGTGGTGGGCATGCAGGCATAGTTCCACTGTCTGTCCGAACCTTCCTTTTTGCTGAAGATGCTCCTCACGGCCACCACCACCTGCCCGTGGGGACACTGGAAGCTGAAGCCCTGCCGGTTCAGGTTCACCCACCCGTCGTCACTGTAGTCGTGGTACTGTTGGTACGGGTACCCGTAGTCGCCATACTGGCCCCAGGCCACGGTGACCAGAGATAGAAACACCCAGAGAAGAGCGACGCTCATGCTGTCTGGGCTTCTGGCAAGAAGTGTCACCCCAGGTCTGCTGGGCCGACTGTTTTATGCAGCTGCCGCCGACATGTGGCTTCCAGATGTGCGGAGCGGCTCCAAAGAGATCCGTCATCGTCTAGGCAAAGCTCTGCACGGCGCTGGCCTTAGTGCATCCAGCGCATTTTAAGGTGGAATTCTAGGAAAATGTTGGGAACACACCAATGGAAGGGACTCCTTGGAAAAAGAACAGGCTTGCAGATGGATCATAAAAGCGAGCGGCCTCACACTCCTTTTTGCTCACCTGAGAAAGCAGCGTGTTGGGCCCCTTCCCTCACCACCCCTCTCTCTGCCCCACTGACCCTCCCCCTCAGCACACCATTAGTAACCTCCCAGGGCAGCACAAGTGTCCGAAGTAATTTCAAACACCAAGAGGACCGAGGAAGGGACAGGGCCCTGTGATCTGGGCAAGGCTAGAAGCCTGGTCATTGGTGGGCGTGGTGTCCCGGGGCACGGGTCTGCTTTGCTAAAGCTCAAGTCACCTTCAGAAGGATGTGAGCCCATGAGAGGCCAATGGGCCATTCTCTCTCCACACAAGCCCCTTCCAAGCTGCCAGACACACACACCCAGATCCCCAGGAACTGGGTTCAGCTCTCAAATACGGAATGAATTTAATCTGAGTGAAGCCACTTTTTATCCTTTTGTGTGATTTCTTTTCCTTCACGTTAAGCTCTCCATCCCCCTGCACAGGTATGATTCATCTTTTTAAACGTTTAGCATACAGTCATGTAACCAGCACCATAATTAACACAGAAAACATTCCATCAACTCCCCAAGCCCACTTATGACCCTTAGTGGTCATATTGTCCCCCATACCTATACCCATACCCATATTCTGTTCACTTCTCATCTATTTCCTGTCACTATGGTCTTGCCTTTTCCAGAATGTCAAATAAATAGAATTGGACAATATCTAGTCTTTTTTGCCCGACTCCCCTCACATAGAAGAATGCTTTAGAGATCCATCCACATTGTTGCAGTCGATTCTTCGTTCCTTCTGTGTTGAGTGTATGGTAACATGGTGTGGCTGTATTACAGGTGTTAACCACTAACCTGTTGAAAGACATTTGGATTTTCCCAGTGTTTGGTAATTAAGGATAAAGCTGCTAAAACTATCCATGTATGCATTTTTAATACTTAAACTTCATATATTTTTGTTTTACTGAGAAATAATTGTCATCCATAACTATATAAGTTTAGGGCATGTTACACGATGGTTTGACTTATGTATACTGTGAAATGATTACCACAATAGGTTTAGCCAACATGCGTCTTCTCATATCTATATATACAGACAGTCCTTGGGTTATGTCGGACTCGACATATATCGTTTTGTGGTTATATCGCATCTCCCATTTATTTATAATAAAGAAAAAGTTCTGTCATTTTGATGTATGTACACATGTGCTTTATGTTTTTTATTATTTATTTACCACAAGTAAAGGTCAGGAATTGTTATCTTTTAAAAAAATTTTTTTTTTACTGCTGTGTATGTGCTCCGTGTGAGTGATCTAGGTGCTTATGCAGGTGGGTTTTGACTTACAGCGAAAATCACGTTATGTTGCACCATAGGAATAGATCTCTGACGCAACCCAAGGACCTACTGTACTAGTAAAAAGGCTAATATGTAAAGTGTCCCCTCAGGAGTTTGACTAGGAGACCGGGAGTTCGATCAGTCCTTATGATGTGCACTGACCACCAGGGAGTGGTGTGGAATCAAAGAAGGCACCGGCCAGCAGCCAGAAGGCCCCAATTGGCCCTCATTGCTGGCCAGGCCTAGGCACCCTACCCATGCACAAATTTTATGTACCAGGCCTCTAGTAGATACAATAAAAAGAAGAGAAAAAAGAAAAGGGATGGGGAGTTTTTCCACATGGTAGGAAATGTTAGGATTTACTCTCTTAGCAACTTTCCTATTCATCATTCAGCACTAAGCTATAGTCACCATGTGTACATCAAGCATGTCAAACTTGAATCCTGTGGGCTGCATGCTTTGTTTATTTGGCCCTGTGTTAGTCTTCGAGTTTGACATGCTTGCTGTACATTACATCCCTAGTACTTATCTTTTATGTTATAACTGGACATTTGTAACCTTTTGACACCAAAATCTAAAAAAAGAGATCAGATGCATGGTTACCAGAAGCAGAGAGTTGGGGGAGGAGGATTAGAGGAACATGAAAGGCTTTTGTATGAACAAATTTTTATGTCATATGGGCAAATACCTGGGAGCAGAATTGCTGGGTGATAAGGTAAATGTATGTTTAACTTTCTAAACAACTGTCTGAAATCTATAGTGGCTGAGCCATTGTGTTTTCCTACCAAAATTGCGATAATCTCTTTTTAAATTTTAATCATTTAATAAGTTAATAGTTTTTTAGTGGTATTTCAATGAGGTTTTGACTTGCATTTCCATAATGACTAATGATTTTGGGCATCTTTCCATGTGTATCTACTGGACAACTATATGTCTTCTTTGGTAACTGGCTGTTCAATCTTTTGAGTTTTTTTTTGGTATCTCCTAAGTTTGAATCATTTCCATTTTTCATCAGGGTTGTCCTTGAGGAAGTCTACTAATATGATGGTGGTAGATCAATTACAATCAAATCTCATTTCTCAAATTTGTCTCCCATTTGGAACAATTCAGTTCTTGACTAAATTGTTCATGGAAACAATGTCAATGTCTTGGTTGTCAAACCAAACTTTGGTTTTCAACCTGACAACCCTTTTTTTGCTGATACCTTAGGATGACAAAAGTGTCTCTCAGGCAACAAACAAAGGAGAGAATGCTTTTGTTGCTGGGGAAATCAATGAGTGGCGCAATTTAAAAACATAGAGACCATTAAGAGTACTAATGTTGCTAAGGGTGTGAAAGAAGCAATGATCACAGGCAGTTGAAAAGAT
>PVJN01048697.1:0-15511 GCA_004026805.1 Lasiurus borealis
CTCCGTACCTCAGCTTTTTGCAGTTCCTCTGGGTGTCTGTGAACCCCTCTCTTTCCCTCCAGCTGCAGAACCCCCACTCAGCCAGCTTTCCTGTGGTTCTGGATGATGTCTGTTCTGTCCTTCAGTTGTAGTTCCGAAATTGTTGTGCGAGGCAGCCGTGTAGGTGTTTACCTATGCCGCCATCTTGGCTCCTCCCAAACAGTGCTTTTTTAAAAAAGGGAAATGTATTATCTTAAAATTCTGCAGTTCAGAAATCTGAAATGGCTCTCTCCAGGCTTAAATTAAGATGTCTAAAGGACTGAAATCCTCCCTAGAGGCTCTTTGGAAGAATCCATGTCCTGCATTATTCTAGTTCCTATGATTTTTCTGTATTCCCTCTCTTGTACCTCTCTTCCATCCTAAAAATGACAATGGATGGTCATATATTTCTCATATTCCATAACATTGCTATTGACTCATTTGTATCCCTCTCTCACCATACAGACACTTGTAATTACATTGGGTCCTCTCAGATGAACCAAAATAGTATCTTCATCTCAAGGTAAGCTAATTAGTGAATGCAATTCCATCAGCATCCCAAGTTCATTTTTGCCATGTAACCTAACATATTCACAGGTTCCAGAAATTAGGATATGGCTATTGATCTGCCTACATGCTACACATAGTGTATTACATTGAATACCTTTCAAATTGTAAACATTAAATTCCTTAGAAAAAATTCCACTTGGTCAGTGTGCATAATATTTAACTAGATTTACATGCATATATAAAACAGATTATAGTGTTCTATATATCCCATGTTCCTTATGCACTGTTCCCACCAAATGTAATATCTTCAAAAATTTAGTATAATAACAATAGCAGGATAGGCATATTAATACAGTTGAGATTCTAAACACTTTCATCATAACAAGGATTTCTCATATTGCATTTTTATAGATACAAACATTGTCTTTCGCTCTCCCTGCCAAGATCTCTGACAAATAGTAATTACTAATCTGCTCTCCATTACTATAATTTGTGACATTAAAAGTATTATATAAATGAAGTCATATAGTATAACATTTGGGATCTGACCTTTTTCTTTTTTCATAAGATTAAAGAATCATCTGTGTGTAAAAAAAAAAAAAGTTTTTTTCTTTTCTTACTGAGTAGTAATCTATATTGTGGAGTTTCTAGTTTATTTACCCATTTGCTTTCTGAGGAACATGCAGGTATTTCCAGTTTACTAGCTATCTACACTAATAAAAAAGTAACATAAAAATTGTCCATCCCTCCTCTATACCTACCAGCCAAGGTAGGACCAAGTATGCAAATTAACCACACAAAGATGACATCGGCCATGGAGCTGGGGTGAGCAGGAGGCTTGTGTTGCCCCTGGCAATTGAGGAAGCCAAGCTTCATGCCCACCCTGGCCACTGCTGAAGGTATGGCTGGGAGCCTGGGTCACCAGAGGGCATGGCCAGCCTAAAAATGGCCCTCAGCCCCTTACCCAGGCTGGCCATGCCCCCATGGAGTAGAAGTGCCCACTGGGGGACATGGCCAGCCTGCAAACAGCCATCAGCCCCTGACCCAGGCTGGCCACGCTCCCTCCCAATGGGGACCCTCACCCCATAGGGGTGTGGCTGGCCTACAAACTACCACAGGCCCCTTCCCCAGGTTACCCCATGCCCCAAGTTAACTCCCACTCTGGTCGGAGACACCCTTTAGGGCAAACCAGTCAGCCCCTACAGTGCACCAGGCCTCTATCTATACTAATAAAAGGGTAACATGCTAATTAGACTGGGAGAACTTCCAGGAGATCTTCCAGACATTCTTCTGGACAAAGCCATGGTGGTGGGGCCAAGGTAGAGGTGGTTAGAGGCCAGGAGGGGAGGGCAGTTGTAGGTGATCAAGCTTATGGGGGGGCATTGGGGATGGTAAAGTCAGCAGAGGGGTGCAGTTAGAGGTGAACAGACCAGCAGGGGGGCAGTTGATGGTGAGCAGGCCAGTAGGGTGGGAAGGTGGGGGTGACCAGGCCGGCAGGGGGCGGGCAGTTGGGGGTGAGCAGGCTGGCATGCAGAGTGGTTAGGGGGAATCAGGTAGGCAGGTAGGTGAATGGTTAGGAACCAGCAGCCCTGGATTGCAAGAGGGATGTCCAACTGCTGATTTAGGCTCAATCCCTATAAAGTGGAAATAGGACATCCTTCAAGGGGTCCAGATTGGAGAAGGTGCAGGCTAGGCTGTGGGACACCCTCTCCCCATGCATGAATTTCATGCACTGGACCACTAGTTAGTAGTAAAATTGATTGAAGCATACATGTACAGGTTTTTATGTAAACAGGTTTTATTTTTCTGGGATGAAATTACTAGGGTGTATCATGGGTGCATGCTCAGTTTTATTTTTATATAAAGATTCCAAAATATTTTTAGACTGTCTATACCATGTTAAATTCCATGAATAATATATGAACCATTCAGTTTCTCAGCATCTTTTCCAGCACTTTTTTTTGATAGTATGAAATAATATCTCATTGAATTTTTACATTGTGTAGCTTAATAGTGTTGAGTAACTTTACATTTGTATATTTGCTATTTGTATATCTTCTTTCATAAAATGTCTTTTCATATCTATTGCCCATTTTCAAATTGGATTTTTTTTAATTTTGAGGGTTTCTTACATATTCTTTTTTCTTTTTAAATATATTTTATTGATTTTTTTACAGAGAGGAAGAGATAGAAACATCCATGAGAAAGAAACATCGATCAGCTGCCTCCTGCACACCCCCTACTGGGGATGCGCCCGTGACCAAAATACATGCCCTTGACCAGAATCGAACCCGGGACCCTTCAATCTGCATCCTCTGAGCCAAACCGGTTCCAGCTCTTACATATTCTTGATGTGCATTCTCTGAAAGATATGTACTTTGTAATATTTTTCTTACATTGGTAATTATAATTTATCTTTTCATTCTTTTAATATGCTTTTACAAATAAAATGTTATAATTTTGATGAAGCCCAATTAATCATTTTTCTCTTTTCCCTTTTCTCTATAATTATTAATATTGATGAATGACATTTTCTAGCATTTTATTGATAATTTTTTTGTTTATGTTCATGAGAATTATGGGTGCTTAGTTTTTGTCCTTGTTTTTCTTGTAATGCCTAAGTCTGGTTTTAATGTCAGGATAATAGATTCATAGAATGATTTGTGAGGTGTCCTTTCCTATTCTATTTTGGTAGAATTTTAAAAAAAGGTTTGTATCAATTCTTTTTAAATAATTGACAGTGATGCCATATGGGTATGGGTATGGGCTATTCTTTGTGGACAGTTTTGGAATTGCTAATGTGATCTCTATACATGTTAAAATTTAACTGCCACTTTCTATTTCTTCTATTAGTTTCTTGTTTGCTAGTATTGTATCTCAGGCTGTTGCAATATTAAATGATTTCACTGATTGAGTTTTTGAGAAACACCATGAAAATAGGTTCCTCCTGTACAGCAAACTCCAAATAAGGTCAAATAATGACAATGCTCTACAAATGGGGCTTTTATAGAGGGAGCTCAAAAAAGACCAAATAATGTCACTGCTCTGGGGCTGGCATCTTTTGAGGAGATTTCAATATGATCTGCCTCCTTCAATGATGCAAGACTGCAGACTTTTTACTACTGTAATTGTCAGACTATTGGTTTCTAAGGCTACCAAAGGAGCAAACAAGATAGGGGTGGCTAAAATGAAAAGCCAGTAACTCTGATATTCCTTTCTCTTCATTTTTTTAGTTGAATTGATTGGGATTACATTGGTTATATAATTATATAGATTTCAAATATACAATTCTATAATACACCATCTGTATATTGTATTGTGTGTTCATCACTCAAAATTATCTCCTTCCATCATCAATTATTCCTCCTTTACCCTCTTCTACCTCCCTAACTTCCCTTCCCCTCTGGTAATCACCATACAGTTGTCTATATCTATGAATTTGTTATTTTTGTTTGTTTGTTTGTTTGTTTGTTTTGCTTAATCTCTTCAACTTTTTCACCCATTCCCTAGCCCCTCTCCCATTTTATAGCTGTTAGTCAGTTTTCTGTATCTATAAGTCTGTTTCAATTGTGTTTGTTTATTTATTTTGTTCATTAGATTCCATAGAGTTATTTACAATAGCCAATATTTGGAAGCAGCCCAAGTGGCCATCAGTAGCTGATTAGATAAAAAAGATATGGTATATTTACATAATAAAATACTATTCAGCTATAAAAAGGAATTAAGTCCTATCTTTTGTGACAGCAAGGATGGACCAACCTGGAGAGTATTGTGTAATAATACTACATAATAGTTAATTGAAATAAGTCAGTCAGAAAATGACATATGATCTCACAGATATGTAGAATCTAGTGAACAAAATAAACTTTGCTATTCTTAACAAAGTTCAGTAACTTTTCTTTAATTAATGCTTATCAGAGTGTTGCAAGCTTTTAGTTAATTTCTAGAGATGAAAAGTTGGATCTTGGCATTTTTTTTAATATTGTCAGTGTTTTTATGGAGGTGTGGACAGATGTCCTCACTACCACATTCTAGAAAAACCCTATCTTGGACTCTGCTATTACCAACAGATTTTAATTAAGATAATATAATTTAATTAACAGAAAATAGATATCCTGGCATGATCTAACTAAATTTTGCAAATGGAACATTCTTCTCTGGTTGAATTATTGTTTTTTCTCAATTTTGTCAATCATATCCCAAGAGTGTGAATTACAAAATCAATTAGAAGTGCAGAATTAGCCATGCCACACATGATCTAATTTATGGAGAATGTCAACCTATCTAATTAAAGAGTAATATGCAAATTGATGGTACCTCTGCTACACCCACCAGCCATGCCCACCAGCCACACCCACCAGCCAATCAGATCAAGTATGCAAATTAACCCAACCAAGATGGCTACAACCATAGAGAGAGCAAGAGGGAGGCTTGAGTTGCCCCTAGTGATGGAGGAAGCCAAGCTTTCCACAAACCCTGGTTGGCCCAGGCTTTCCCTTAAGGCAACAAAGTTTCAATGGCTGTGCGAGCAAGAGGCTTGGCTCCACCCCAGGCTACAAAGTTTCAATTGTAGAAGATAAATAAATCCCAGACACCAGGGCCTCCACTTAGGTTATCAGCAGGCGTGGTTAGTCTGCAAACCATCAGAGGCCCCTCGCTCAGGCCACCCAACATCCCAAGGGAACCGCCACCTGATCTGGGACACCCTTCAAGGCAAACCAGCAGGCCCCCACCTATGCACCAAGCCTTTATTCTATCTAATAAAAGAGTAATATACAGATTGACCATCATTCCAACATATAAGATGACTGCCCCCATGTGGTCAAAAAATTCTGCCCCCATGTGGACACAAGATGGCCACCACAAGATGGCCAAAAGGGTATGGCAGTTGGGAGGAACTAGACCTGCAAGGGAGGGCAGTTGCGGGTGATCAAGCCTGTAGGGGAGGGCAGTTAGGGTTAACCAGGTTGGGAGAGGAGGGATGTTAGGGATGACCAGGCCTGCAGGGGAGGGCACTTATGGCTGCCCAGGTCCACAGGATAGGGCAGTTAGGGGCAAATAGGCTGGCAGGGGAGCAGTTAGGAATCAATAAGGCTGGTAGGGGAGTGTTTAGAGGGTGATCAGGCTGGCAGACAGAAGCAGTTAGGGGCAATCAGGAAGGCAGGCAAGTGAGCAGCTGGGAGCCAGCAATCCTAGATGGTGAGAGGGATGTCTGACTGCCTGGATAGGCCCTAACCTACCTTGATCAGGCCTAAATGGGCAGTCAGACATCCTTCAAGGGGTCCCAGATTTGAAAGGGAGCAGGCTAGGCTGAAGGACACCCCCTGCCATGCACGAATTTTGTGTACCGGACCTCTAGTAGGTTAATAACTGTTTATCTATATATTCACTTTTTCAATTGCACAACTACCAGCAATTGAGAATAGTTACCTGAAAGTAAAAGAACAATATCATAGATCTCCATATATCATCACCAAGCTTCAGAAATTTAAAATTGCCAGTACTTTCATTACTATGATTGAGTAATCATATTAAAATCAGGTCTTCATTTTAATGGTCTTTTCCGTAAAGTAAAATAGTTGGTGTTTTTTGTTTGTTTGTTTGTTTGTTTTTAAATAAAGAAGCCCAAACAGGGAAGAGAACTGTGGTTAGTAGGTTTTTTTGTGTGTTTTTTTTTCCTTAAACTTTTGGTATAATTGAGATTAGAAAACATTTTGTTAAGATTTGCTATCATCTACGTAGTTCCAGCATAAAGGAATGTACCAACAGTGATTATGTGTTCTTAGAAATTCTGCACTATTGAAAAGCAACAGTGCTCATATCCACATTTGCACATACTGAAAATATCACTTGGGTGAGTTTTTGATTTAAGAGGATAGACTAGAACTTCAAATGCATAACAAGAGTGAAATTCCTGCTACATTAGTCCATATCTGTTTTTAATATCGTAGGAATTTATTTCAATATGTTGTTTTTGTTCCATAATCTCCCAAACTAACATATGTATCAAGGTTATCTGATGATATAACTACAGGACACCATAAAGTAAAAATGACTTTTTATATTTTCATCCTTTATGTAGGGGTTTAAAAAAATTGCTGAATCAAGCAGTGTTTTTAACTAGAAACACAAGTACTCACTCATCCATCTTAGCCCACTTAATTTTTCTTCATATTGTTTATTATCTCCTTACATAAACTATTTAAGTGAATAGAAGTTGTAGTGATTATAAGATACATGATTATTTTATGCATCAATAAAAAAGAAAATATACTGCCAATTAAATACTGAAGCAATTCTTTCTTCACTTAGAATTTTTATTTTAATAATACTAAAATAACTTTTTATACTTATCTAAGCACAGATATTTATCCCCTATTACCCTTCCACATGTAAAAAAAAATGAAAAGTTCAATGATGAACACAGGTAATTTAAACCTTTACATGAAGAAGCTGTGAGTTGTCTGTATCATTTTTTGTATATAATATCATCCTCTGTACATTAAAGAAGTTGATCATTTATTATTTTTTAAAATGATATTTTACTCTTTAAAAAAATCTTCTCAGCTACTGATACCTATTGTAGTTTTAATGGAATTTCTTTCTTTTATTTATTGTTATTTTTTTTAAATACATTTTATTGATTTTTTACAGAGAAAAAAGGAGAGGGATAGAGAATTAGAAAGATCCATGAAAGAGAAATACCAATCAGCTGCCTTCTGCACATCCCCTCCTAGGGATGTCGCCTCAAACCAAGATACATACCATTGACCAGAATAGAACTTGGGACTTTTCAGTCAGCAGGCTGATTCTCTATCTACTGAGCCAAACTGGTTTCATATCTTTCTCTTATTAATGGAATTCTTTCTTATTTGACTAAAGTCAAATGCATGAATATGTCACTCCAGCTTCTAATTATATTCTTATATCTACTCCAAGACATTTGGAAATATTTGCTGCACATGGGAATGCTCCCCACCATGGTCCATGATAATTTGCATATATCTACAAGCGATGCAGGCACAGGGTTCCATTGCACTTTACTTGAGCAGCTTGTGCTATTTATGGAACAAGGGAGGATGAGAGGTTGTGATGAAAAGTTCCCAGAGCCATGTTTCCTTCGCCTCCATAGCTGCTCCAGGAATAAGGCCATGGGCAGAAAGATGCAACTCTATTGATGCTTTTTGACATACAAAAAAGAAACAAGCTTGTATTTATGAGCAGGGACTCATTTCAAAACTTCTCAACTAGAAAGCATTTAACTTTTACTTTTATTAAAAATTTTTAGTGTTGACATTATTGCAGGTACTCCCTCCTATCTACCTTTTGCCCACCTCCTTGTCTCCAACTTCCTGAGCCTTCACTACACTATTCTCCATGCATTATATTTTTTACCTAATCTCCTCACCTTCTTTATCCAGTTAGCCTCATGGCGCTTCTCTCAGGCCCTGGCCTATCTGTTCCATGTACAATGGTATCTCGAGATACGAGTTTAATTAGTTCCATAACCTTGAGGCGTGGGAAACTATGAGACTCTCAAGTTGTGGTAAACTGGTGGGTCGTGTGCAGCCGGCCGATCCGTGCAATTACTCCTATCTCAAATGTTGCTCGTATTTCAAAGCAAAAATCGCTCACTCAACGGCTTGTATCTCAAAAATCTCGTATGTTAGGGCACTCGTATCTTGAGGTACCACTGTATGATTGTTCTCAGTTCCATTATTTTGTTTATTAAATTTCACACATTAATGAGACCATATCAGTATTTGTCTTTTCTAACTGGCTTATTTCACTTAGCACAGTATTGTCCAGGCCCATCCATACAGTCACAAAGGATAAATGTTTTTTGTTTTTTGTTTTTTGTTTTTATAGCTACCCTAGAGGCTCAGTGCATGAAATTCTTGCACTTGGTGGGGGTGGGGGTTCCTCAGCTTGGATTGCAAGATGATGCAGGCCAAGAGAGAATCCAAGATGGCGGCATAGGTAAATACCTACACTGCTGCCTCGCACAACAATTTCAAAACTACAACTAAAAGACAGAACGGACGTCATCCAGAACCACAGGAAAGCTGGGTGAGTGGAAGTTCTACAACTAGAGGGAAAAAGAGGGGCTCACAGAGACCCAGAGGAGCTGCAAAAAGCTGAAGTACAGAGACACGCGCGTGAAGAGAGCGGGTGCCGAAGTGCCTGGCTGTTTTTCTCTGGCGGGAGGGAAATGGAGACTCTCAAAGGCATTGAACCCCTTATCCTACGACACTAAACCCAGATCCAGCTGAAACTCATATGGGGAGAGTTTGGACTGTGAAAAGGGAGAAGTGCACAGAAATTTAGGGGAGTCGCAAAAGATCAAAGGCCTGGTGGCACACACGGCACTGCGCAGAGGACAGATTGCTGATTGTGCCGCTGGCTTTCGAGACTGGGTGGGAAATAGGCTCTCCCAACTGTGCCACTTCTGACTCCACTAAGCCCCTGTTTTGGGCGAAACCCTGGGGACCTAGTCTCGTGTGGTCCTGGTGCGCAGGGGAGCCAGAGGGGCTGAGGTCTAGAGGCACTGCGGGCGCTCGGGCACAAGGACCACTCCAGCGATTACCCAGTCACGTGAGAATCAGGGGCCGTGGAGGGTGGGGACGACTGTAAGGCAAGGCGGTCCCTTAGCCCTGAGACTCCACCCATCCCAAGCTCAACAGAGAGGCTTCTGCCATTTTGCAAGTCTGATATCATAAGGCTGAATCCAACACAGAAGTTCTCCCAGCATAGTGAAAATGCTGAGACAAGGGAAGGGATCACAAACTAAAGAAATGGAGGGAAAAAATGACTGGATATAGAGTTCAAAACCACGCTTATAAGGTTTTTCAAGAATATGCTAGAAAAGTTGGATAAATTTAGCGAGACCCAAGAGGAGATGAAAAAGGACATACTAGAAACACTGACTGAAATAAAAAATATTATACAGAGTCCTAACAGCAGACTAGAGGATGGCAAGAATCAAGTCAAAAATTTGAAATATAAAGAAGCAGAAAACATTCAACTGGAAAAGCAAGAAGAGAAAAGAATCCAAAAATGTGAAGATAATGTATGGAGCCTCTGGGACAGCTTCAAGCGTACCAACATCAGAATTGTGGGGGTGCCAGAAGAAGAGAGAGAGCAAGATACTGAAAACCTACTTAAAGAAATAATGACTGAAAACTTCCTACATCTGGTAAAAGAAATAGACTTACAAGTCCAGGAAGCACACAGAACCCCAAATAAAAGGAACCCAAAGAGGACTACACAAAGACACATCATAATTAAAATACCAAGAGCAAAAGACAAAGAGAGAATATTAAAAGCAGCAAGAGAAAAACTGTTCATTACCTACAAGGGAGTACCCATACGACTGTCAGCTGATTTCTCAACAGAAACGATGCAGGCCAGACGGGAGTGGCAAGAAATATTCAATGTGATGAATAGCAAGAACCTACAACCAAGAATAATCTATCCAGCAAAGCTAACATTCAGAAGTGAAGGGCAGATAAAGAGCTTCACAGAGAAGAAAAAGCTAAAGGAGTTCATCAACTCCAAACCAGTATTATATGAAATGCTGAAAGGTACTCTTTTAGAAGAGGAAGAAGAAAAAGGTAAAAGCCAAAAAATTATGAACAACAAATACATATCTATCAACAAGTGAATCTAAAAATTAAATGAATTAAAAATTTGATGAACAGAATAAACTGGTGAATATAATAGAATCAGGAGCACAGAAAGGGAGTAGACTGATAATTCTCAGGGGGACAAAAATCATAAAGCATCAAACAGACTGTGAAATTACAGCAGAAAGATTAAAATTAGGTGAGGTAAATAAGTGCTAAATCAAAGGACTTGTATGTATGCATATAAGCTTAACCAATGATCACAGACACTGGGGGTTTGAGGTATGCCTGGGAGGGAGGGGGGGGGAATGGGGAGATATGTATATAAAATTAATAAAAATAAATAAATAAATAAATAAATAAATAAATAAATAAATAAATAAATAAAAATTAAAAAAGCATCAGAAAAAAAAAAGATGATGCAGGGCAAGCCGAGAGACCCCACTGGTGCAGAATTGGGGTTGGGGAGGGAGCTAGGAGGTTAGTCAGCCAGAGAGGGACCACAGAAGTGCTCTAGGGTAAGTCTGGCCCATCTCACTCAGTCCCAATCAGTTGGACACTAGCAGCAAGCTAATCTAACGTTTGACATTCTGCCCTCTGATGCATGTCTGACTGCATATTATAGTCAGCAATTGATCAGTGTTAGCATATCATTAGCATACTACACTTTGATTGGTTGAATGGCCAACTGATGACCAGACACTTAGCATATTAGACTTTTATTATATAGAATAGTATTCCATTATAAAATTGAACCATAGCTTTTTTTGTTTTGTCTAAGTATATTTTATTGATTTTTTTACAGAGAGGAAGGGAGAGGGATAGAGTGTTAGAAACATTGATGAGAGAGAAACATCTATCAGCTGCCTCCTGTACACCCCCCCCCCCTCCCGGGGATGTGTTTGCACCTAAGGTACATGCCTTTGACTGGAATCTAATCTGTAATTCAATCTGCATGTCAATATTCTATCCACTGAGCCAAACCAGTTAGGCTATACCACAGATTCCCTCCCCCCCCCCCCCACTTTTGAGGAACCAGATAGGTTCACAATAATTTTATAGGGGGGACCTATAAAATTTTGTGAACTTTAGCTGTATACAGTTGAGTTAAAAATGAAAAGAGGAGCAGATTTTGTGAGAACATAATAACAGTTTTATTATTCTTTGTTGTGGAATTATTTGAGTATACCCTTGGTTTTCTGAGATAGTAAGGAAGGATTGCTCCTTAAAGATGTCCATTGGTGAGGAAAGATCTCCAAAGAGACCATTCAGAATGGACAGAGGGAGAGAAAGAAAATAATGAGCTCAAATATTCTAAATCTTTAAACATCTTTGTTTTTTATTTTCCTAGTCTTTCTACCCACTACAAGAACTTTATTTCTTTCTGTTGGCTTCCTATATTAACATATAACTCACCTTACACATTTAATTGCCTAAGATTCCATTGACTTCTCAGATTTGCGGAATACTGACTAACTAATAATATCTAGAAACACAGGAAGCCTATCATATGTGCTTGGAGCAGACACTGATAAATTTCTTTTGATGGTTGATACAGTGTTATTAATTAAAAGCACTCTTTTTTTCTATTGAACAAAACTACACAAAAATACAGAATTTAGAGCCATTTGCTCTAAATATTCTAATGTAATGTCACCTCCTAATAACTTTAATTAAATTTTACCTAAATTATGGTTTTGCTAGAAATATTAAGTTCCAGAGTATCTTACAACAGATCACTCTTGTAAACTATCACTTTGGCTATAATCTTTCCTATCTAATAAAAGAGTAACATGAACATTAATCATCACTGTTTCACTCACAAAGCCCTGCCCACCAGCCAATCAGGAGTGAGTATGTAAATTAACCCAACCAAGATGGCTGTGGGCACAGAGAAAGGATGGAGGCTTGGGTTTCCACAGCAATGGAGGAAGCCAAGCTTTCCCCTCACCCAGCATTCTCCTTCTCTAACAATGTTGATTGAAGTACATGATGGTTTGTTTTAGACATGCAATAAACGTGGGGAAACCAGTTTTGTGCTTTAGAACAGGAGAGTCTGTAGTCTTTGGGGAGAGGTCTCTCTCTCTCTCTCTCCTTCCGCCCATCTTCCCTGACCTGGCAAATATTCATGCAGAAAGTTAACCTTAGTTTCTCAGAAACCACCCTCACTGGAGTGGCCTCTGTTTTTTTTTTTTTTTCTCTCAAAAGTTTTTTCCTGACCTCTAAACCAGCAGCCGGGCATCTCCCAAGAGTTCCCAGAATGCAAGAGGTCACAGGCTGGGCTGAGGGACTCTCTGCCCCGTGCACCAATTTTGTTCATCAGGACTCTAGTTTAAAACATAAGTATAAACAAATACTAAACTCAATTTGAAATTTTTAAATGAATTGTTTTGAAAATAAATAAATTATAAGCCACATTTTATATCTATATATGTAAATATATAGATATATAGATATATAGATATAGATAGTTTAAAGTATTACAAATAGTAGTACATATGTCTCCTTTTTTATTTCCCCTATTGACCTCCCTTTGGCCTTCCCTACCCCCCAGTACATGCCCTCACCTGCATCCCCCTTCCCCAGTGTCTTTTATCTATTGCTTATGCTTATATACATGGATACAAGTCCTTCAGTTGATTTCTTACAGACCTCCCTCAGAGGATGTGAGTGTTCAGGCCCCTGCAAGGTTGAGGGGGTATCCCAACTCTATTGACCCCTAAGTTCTCTCCTGATGACTCCTCTGTGACTGTGTCTATCTTAAGTTATTTCTTCCCTGAGGAATCTTACCCGTCTCTGGCTAACCAGTCATTCTCCTAGGCCAAGCAGGGTGTTATGAGATTCAGTTCTGTCTCCTTCGTAGCCTATTTATTTGTATAAAATAATTGCAATGTTTCAATGTATGAAATCTCATTATCATCTTTACATATTACAGATTTTAATATATAAAACTGAGTCTTGGAGTTTGAAAATAAAAGTTGTGAAAGTAGGAAAACTACAGAATCTGTAGAAAATAAGGGTAAGGGAACTGTAATAATGCATAAAAATAGTGTTCTTTCTCAGTCTATCCATCTCTGTGCCAGAACAAGAAGATGCAGTGAATAAAGTGTCACAAGCTCTAGTGCCCTCAGCCCAAAATTTTCGGGACATAGGACTGATGTTCAAATAAAAAGAAGACTAGTTGTCTTTTATAATATGTGTATATGAGGTTGGTTGTGTGTGTATGAATATATATGTGTATGTATTTGCATTTTTATACCACATATTTTGTTACGTATTACATATTTAGATTTTTGCTGTGTAAATGCATACATTTATTCTATTAATTTATAATAATGAAAAATGTGTGACATTTAGATTCAGTTCATAAGGATACATGAAGGTCAAATGAATTATTTTAGGTATATAAAATTTTACTTTGAGAATTTATCACAAATGTTTTGGCAAAAAGCCTATGAACTCCAATGGTTTTCAAAATTCTTTACACAGGTTTCCCAAAAAAGTTTTGGCCTTTTTATTTATCAAAAAGAGATTACACATACTTTATATGAATATTCAAACTACATGTGCCTTATGACTGTGTTTCCTTATTTTAAAATAACACTATGTACTAGTATGTTTGTGTGTGTGTCCCTATGTGTCTGTACATACATGCTTAAAATGTAAAAATTCTGCTATATGACAAGTATATTTAAGATTTACACAAATTTTTCATATTAACTTTTATTTTATAATCACTTCTATTTAGTTATACTTGGCATTATAAAAATGAACAGAAGCTAAAATATAAATTATCAATTTAAAAACCCTATATTTAATATAAAATTTATTATCTTATTTACCAAGTGTTATAAATATTCATTTATTTAACTAACATTTTGTTGACTACCCATACTAACATAAAATAGTACTGGACAATTGATAGATCTGAGAGAAGCAAGAAAAAAAGTATTTAATCCTACAGCTGATCACAGGGACTTTTCCTAGGAATTCTGCACCTACACTGATAAAGTACATTTCCACTCACCAGGAAGAATGCCACCACTCAAGATCTTAGCACAGATATACATGTTCCTTACTGGGACTGTCTTTGGAATGGGAGCTCCATCACAGCACCCTCTGCGTTCTGTGCCCCATTGACCACAGAAAAACTGAACAATCATGCTGAGCAAAGGAAGACCAGTGTGCTTAATAGAGACATGTCAATTTGCCACTCAGTAAATTTGCATATTAGCTCTTTATAAATAGCACTAGAGGCTGAGTGCACAAAATTCATGCAAGGAGATGGGTGTCCTTTAGCCCACCCTGCACCCTCTCCAATCTGGGACCCCTAGAGGGATGTCTGACTACTCGTTTAGGCCCAATCTCACAGTCCAGGACTGCTGGCTCCCAAAAGCAGTCAGACATCCTAAATGGGCAGTCAGACATTCCTCTTACAATCCAGGACTGCTGGCTCCCAAATGCTTGCCTACCTGCCTTGCTGATTGTCTCTAACTGCTTCTGCATGCCAGCCTGATCACCCCCTAAACACTTCCCTGCCAGCCTGATTTATGCCTAATTATTCCCCTTCCAGCCTGTTTGATCCTAACTGCCCTCCCCTGAGGGCCTGGTCACCCCAACTGCCCTACCCTGCAGGCCTGGTCACCCCCAACTTCCCTCTCCTATAGGCTTGATCACCACCAATTGTCCTCTCTTGCAGGCCTGGTCACTCCCAACTGCTCTCCCCTGCGGCCATCATGTAGTGGCCATCTGTTTCAAGATGGCAGCCTCCAGGGGAGCAGCTAACATGGCGGCTGCCAAGTCAGGCAGTCCAAAATGGCGGTTGTCTAAACTGTTCTTGGACAGAAAAGATAGTTTGCTTATTCTCATAATAAACAAGGGAAGAGCAAATCAAAATTCCTAAAAGATAGGCAGTAAAAATTATATTGCAGAAAAACAGAAATCTCACTAGCTGTTTCTGGTGGCTTTATTCGAATTAAAATTTTTATTAAAATATTGGCATTTCATTGAATTTAATTTATATAAGTCCTTGATTATATTTTAAAAAGCTAATTTATGAAGTAATTTAAGTAGGTATTTTTATTAAAAAAGAAAAGCAAGCAAATTTAGTTCACTTATAGTTCTGATTAACAAAGCACAAATGCTGCTACACCCCAGCCTATTGAAAGGGGGTAACAGTGGTGTGAGCAGCATGGGACATGGAGTGTGATGCTGGAGTGTGGGCAGGGGCAGAGGGGGATCTGAAGGTGTCACTGAAACGGGAATTTTTAGGGTGAAAAAGACAGGCTTAGGAAAATTTAGAAATTGGGGGACCTTGGAGGAAGCACAGGGCTGCAGACCAGCAGAAAAGGCTTATT
>PVJN01048698.1:0-15504 GCA_004026805.1 Lasiurus borealis
AAAAAATGATATGAGGTGAAAAACCGTTTACTGCGCATTAGGATCCATGGCTGGACCATTTGTATGTTTTACTGGGATGGTTATGTCACTAAATGAAGCCTGAAAAATCCATCATGGGCAGAGAGCCTGCCAGTGGCCCCATCAGGAGAGGAGAGTAGGGGGCGGGGGGGTGGGGGGAGTATATGGGCAGGAGAGGAGGTTTGGGAAGGACAGATGTGGTGAAGGACACGTGTCCATGCCCAGATCTCTCAGGCTCACATCCAAAGGCCTGAATTTCCCGTCAGCTCTGTGGTTTTCTTGGCTTCCTAAGCAGAAAGCTCAGAGTCTCCCTCCACCTCAGTCTTCCTTGATGGCTTGATGCATTCATTTATCACTCCTCAATCAACAAGGAGCCTTTTGTAAAATATGTTTTTATTGGTTTGAGAGAGAGAGAGGCAGGGAGAAGGAGAGAAAGCAACATTGATTAGCTGCCTCCTGCATGCCCCTTACTGGGGATGGAGCCTGCAGCTCAGGCATGTGCCCTGACCTGGAATTGACCTGTGACCTTTTGCTGCATGGGTTGAGACACTCTAACCAACCGAGCCACACCAGCCAGTGTTTAACAAGGAACTTTTTAATTGCACACCTGTGTGCTGGCCACTAGACGGGGACCCAAAGGTGGTGATGGTCCTCTCATCCCCATCACCCATCAGGACTTTCCTCCATCCTTGGAGCCTGGACTGAACCCCCACTTGTGGTTTAAAAATATGTGACTAGAAGCACCTTAAAAGCAGAGGAGCAGATATCCCGTTGTTAGAGAGAATGGGACCTGGCAGGAGAGCATGATGGGCCTGTCATTCGAATGGATGTCATTAATCAGGAGCCGGTTAATGAATGCCAGAGCTGGCCCCCTGCAATGCCAATTCTAACTTCCATTGCCCTCCTGGACCTCCCACGTTGCCTCTGGGCATAGTGTGTGGCTTTAGGGAACTGCTCAGCCCCCTGCGGTGTGGCTCTAGGATGGGGTGCCTTTCTGGCCTTACCATCACACCGCTGACTCCCTGCCATGTCTGGCCTCTAGATCCCAGGCCCTTTGTCATCTGAGTGAAGAAACCGAGGCTGGTATTAGAACCTTGCTTTCCCAATCCCAGCTCTCCATGCCCTGCTGCTGCTCTAGGGTCAAGCTTGGCGAGTGCTGGGGAGCTTATGCCCCAATAGCCATCCTCTGACCACGAGGTGTAACCTCCACAGCTCAGTGGCAAGCAGCCAGAACATTGGTTAGGACGCAAAGTGTGCTCATCACAGCCTCCTGCTCCACCACCTCACTTTTCCTTTACAAGTCATGTTGCCCCCTGCTACCCCCACATTGAGGAATAAGAACACAAACTGTGGGCTGGACCAGTGGTCCCCAGAGCAGTAAACAGACTGCCAAGGTCTCTGCCTGGATTCCCAAAACCACAGGACAGCCACGAGGACAAGATGAATAAATGGTCAATGAAGGTCCTTGAGCACAACCAGAAACAATGTGTGCCAGCTAAGTGCACTGGCACGATGCTGGTTTTTGTTACAAGTTCATTTGAGGATAAATCAGACACCACATTTCCACAGCATTGACTCAGCTCTTGGATTCATCCTTCCAGGTGAAGGAAAGGGATGCCAGAGGAAAAATATTCCACATGTCCTGTAGCAAAGAGGTTTGTGTCTGGTCCCGACGTGCAATTGCCTGTGAAGTGAGAGGGAGACAAGAATCTCCCAAGGACCTGGGTCCAAGAGAGAGAGTCCACAGCAAGGAGGCAGGCCAGGGCAGTGGGCAGGTATCCTGTGCTTTAATCCTTGTTCTGCCGCTTATTTGATCAATTTCATTAACCTCTCTCTGCCTTGGTTTTTCCCTCTGTAAAATGGGAAAACAAGGACACTCACCTTATAAAGTTGCCTAAGGACTTAATAGATGATTCCTTGCAGGCCTTTAGAACGTCTGGCGCATGATAAGTGTTCTACAAATGCTCAATTAAATAAATGCATCTGATGTAAGCTAAGGAACAAAAGGCAGAAATGTTTCTCGATCAAGAATTTATTAGGGGAGGGGGGGCAATGGGGAGATATGTTTGTAACACAATAAAAAAAATTTAAATCTTAAAAATAAAGAATTTCTCAGTAGGTAAAACTGGGAGGATGGGAAGGGGACATCCCAACACACAAAGTGACTGACATGTATGTCATCTCCCTCAATCCCTGTCATGAATGTGTAGGCATACTCTGTAACCTTAGAATGTTGCCTATGAAACAAGTTTCTACTCCATGCATCTTATTTCCTTATTCAATTTCAAGATAAAATTAGGGTTGTGTCCCTTAGGGAGAAAATGTGCCCCCCAGTACAAGAAACCACCTAAAGAAAGCCTGTTAGAATTACATATTTAAAGGGACATCCATATTTTTCTGACAGAGTATTAGTAACAATAAATAAATTGCCAAATAGCACTGCAAACTAGCAGCACTGCTTGGTATTTGAGTGACAGTTAATGCCTCATGGAAATCAGCAGTGACAGCTGAACATGTCACCAATGACATGGCCTCAATTGCACAAAGTAGGAGGGGGAGGGGAGAAGTTTGAAAGCTGGGACTGGTGATATTCCAGTAGGGGAGATACAGGCTGCAAAGGTGGGCAGTTCCACTTGGGGGCAGCCTGAAGCCCTGTGCCCAGGTGGGGGCAGATGTGCAGGTCCAGGGCTGGGGTAATGGGGACACACCCACGTGGTGTCACTGAGGCAGAAGTTGAGCTAGGTGGGGAGGCAGACATTATGACAGCACTTCTGGGTACCGATGGTCTCCACATCAGGTGGACATCAGGCTTCTCAGTGGGGCTGATGTGGGGGAATTCCAGAGACCAGTGAATCCTAGGAAAGGAATGAGCCTTGAGGGTCAGGAGGCTGGGACTCAAGTTGAGCTCAGCACTTGCCATGGGAGAGAGGGAAGAGAGTCTGGGTTCAAAAGACCCAAATGGAAGACCGAACAGTGGGACTAGGATAAGGCAGCTGGCATTTTCACAGGACTACATCCAGCCCCAGGGACACTAGGGGTGAGACACCAAGACACCTTCCTGGCAGTGGGATAAGGCAGGAGGGACAGGCGGGGACAGATAGGGACAGAGACTGACAGGCTGTGAGAGAACCCTGGAGTCCTAGGGCTTCTAGCAATGTTGCTAGTGGACTGATATGGGGCCACTGTCACAGCACAAGGCTTGTCCCTGGAGATGCCTGGAAGCAGCTGTGTCTTAGCAAGGATAGGTCAACCTGCAGGGGCAGGAGTCTAGCTGAAGACAAACTTCTGCAGCTGCAGGAAGGAAACAGACAGAAGAGCACAAATGCTGGAGCCCAATATCGGACACGAAGCAGGCCGACTGCCCTACCCAGAGGCGCCCAGGGCACCTGAGGGCTTGTCTATATCAGGAAGACTGAGCCAGACTAAGAAGCTTGCCCTCAGGTGCCCATACCCTCTTATTTAAATTGTTTTAAAATTTTCGATGTAACCCTAACTGGTCTGGCTCAGTGGATAGAGCATGACCTGTGGACCAAAGGGTCTTGGGTTCAATTCAAGTCAAAGGCAAGTAACTCAGCTGTAGGCTCCTCCCCGGCCCAGGCCCTGGTCAGGGCTTGTGCAAGAGGCAATCAATTGATGTATTTCTCTCACATTTATGTTCCTCTCAGTCTTTCCTTCTCTCTTCCACTCTCCCTAAAAATCAACGGAAAAATACCCTGAGGTGAGGATTAAAACAAATAAATAAAAATACAATTAAAATAAAATGTTCTGGGTGAAAAAGATGGCGGCTGGCAGGACAAAGGTGAAGGAGAGGAAGTGAGTGGTGAGGGTATGATGTGTGATGTGTGTGTGAGTGAGTAAGGGACAGTTAAATCTCACAGGAGCAGCAGGGGCTAGCAGACCAGACTCTCTTAGACAAGGAGAGACTACTACTGCTATGGGTAATCCCTGGATGCAGGACTTGGGCACAGAGCCCATGCCATCTTGAAGAGTACAGTGACCTTTTCTAAAAATTCTCAGCACCACCACCCAGACAGGACTTTGACAGTGCCCAAGACCCAGCCATAAGGAGCTGAACATAAAAAGGAACCAAGGGGAGATGAAGAACAATATAGCTTTCAATAAAGAACACAATGGAAGGCTTAAACAGTAGACTAGAAGAGCCTAAGGACCGCATCAGCAAATTAGAAGACAAGGTAGGAAAAAACACACAAACACAGCAGCAACTGGAAAGAAGACTTAAAAAGCAAGAGGAGAGCTTAAGGGAACTTTGGGACAACACAAAACGAAAAAACATTCGCATAATTTGGGTACCAGAAGGAGAGGAAGAGAAGTAAGCAATAGAAAACCTGTTTGAAGAAATAATGACAAAAAACTTCCCTGATATTGGCAAGAAAAAAACTATGCAAGTCCAAGAAGTACATAGAGTACCAAACAAGTTGAACCCCAAAAGACCAACACCAAGACACATCATAATTAAATTGGCAAACATCAACGACAAAGTAAGAATCTTAAAGGATGCCAGAGAGAGATAGAAAGTTACCTACAAGAGATCTCCTATTAGAATATCAACTGATTTCTCAACCGAAACACATCAGGCCATAAGGGAATGGAATGAAATATACAACGTGTTACAAAGCAAGGGACTGAATTCAAAAATATTATACCTAGCAAGGCTATCATTCAAAATTGAAGGTGGAATCAGGAGCTTCACAGACAAAAAAGGACTAAGGGAGTCCATTATCACCAAACCAGCAATGCAAGAAATGCTGAAGGGTCTGCTGTAAAAAGAAGAAATAGAAAGCGAAGAAGAAACACGGGGAAAATAGTAAAAATGGTGACAAACAAATACCTATCAATAATGACTTTAAATGTAAATGGATTAAATGCATCAATCAAAAGACATAGGGTGACTGAAAACATAACCCAATATACCTGCTGTATATAGGAAACCCACCTCAGAAAAAAAAGATATACACAGACTGATGGTGAAGGGATGGAAAAAGGTTCTTCAGGTGAATGGAAATGAAAATGAAAGCTGGGGTAGCAATACTTTTATCTGAAAAACTAGACCTCAAAGTGAAGGATATAAAAAGAAATAAGGAATGCCACTTCATAATACTAAAGGGAACAATCCAACAAGAAGAAATAACTCTGGTAAACATATATGCACCCAATACAGGAACACTCAAATACATAAAAAAAACTCCTGGAGGGTTTCAAGGGAGAGATTGACAGCAATACAATCATAGTAGGGGATGCTAATATCCCACTATCACCATTGGACAAATCCTCTAAACAAAAAAATCAAAAAAGAAACATCAATCATAAATGACTCACTAGACCAGATGGAATTAAATGATACCTTCAGAACATTTTACCCCAAAGCCACAGAAAATACATTCTTTTCAAGTGCATGTGGGTCATTTTCAAAGATAGACCATATATTGGGTCACAGGCAAAGTCTGTTCAAATTCAAGAAGATAGAAATCATATCAAGTATCTTCTCAGATCACAATGGCATAAAACTGGAAATCAACTACAATAAAAACAATCCAAAAAAATCAAACACATGGAGACTAAATCACATGCTATTAAACAATGACTAGGTTACCAGAGAGATCAAAGAAGAAATAAAATCATCATGGCAACAAATGACAATGAAAACATAAAAATCCAAAATCTATGGGATGCAGCAAAAGCAGTCTTGAGTGGGGACTTTATAGCTCTACAAGCCTACTGCAAAAAAAAACAAGAAACAATGGTAATAAATTACCTAATCTTACACCTCAAAGAGCTAGAAAGAGAGCAACAAGAAAAGCCCAGTGTAAGCAAAAGGAAGAAAATAATAAAGATCAGAGTGAAGATAAATGACATAGAGACAAAAAAAAAATGCAAAAGATCAACAAAACCAAGAGCTGGTTCTTTGAAAGCATAAACAAGATTGATGAATCTCTAGCTAGTCTCACCAAGAAGCAAAGAGAGAGGACCCAAATAAATAAAATCAAAAAATGAGGAGAAGAAATAACAACAGACACTACAGAAATACAAAGGATTGTTCAAAAATACTATAAACAACTCTATTTCAACAAACTGGCCAACCTGGAGGAAATGAACATATTCCTAGAAAAATACAACCTTCCAAAAATCAATCAGGAAGAATCTAAACATCTTAATAGGCCAATAAGTATCGAAGAAATTGAAGCAGTTATCAAAAAGCTTCCAGCAAACAAAAGCTTGGGGCCAGATGGCTTCACAGGAAAGTTTTACCAAACATTTAAGGAAGAACTAACACCTATCCTCCTCAGACTATTCCAAAAAATTCAGAAGAAGGAACACTTCCAAGTTCCTTCTATGAAGCCAGCATCACTCTAATATCAAAACCAAAGACAACACAATGAAAGAGAATTATAAGCCAATATCCCTCATGAACATAGATGCCAAAATCCTCAACAAAATTCTAGCAAATTGGATCCAGAAGTACATCAGAAAGATCATATACCATGACCAAGTAGGATCTATCCCAGGGATGCAAAGATAGTACAATATCTGCAAATCAATAAATGTGATATATTACATAAACAACTTGAAAGATAAGAACCACATAGTCATATCAATTGATGCAGAAAAAGCATTTGACAAAATCCAATACCATTTCTTGATAAAAACCCTGTGGGAATAGAAGGATAATACCTCAACATAATAAAAGCCATATATGACAAACCCATAGCCAACATCATACTCAATGGGCAAAAACTAAAACCATTTTCCCTAAGAACAGGAACAAGACAGGGAAGCCCACTTTCACCATCAACAAAACAACAACAAGCCAACTGTATGAAAGAACATATTTGCCAATATTATCACTGATAAAGGTTTAATCTCCAACATTTACAGGGGACTCATACAACTTAATAAAAGGAAGATAAATGATCCAATAAAAATGGGCAATGGACTTCAATAGAAACTTTTTTGAAAGATGACAAAAGCAAGGCCAAGACACATGAAAACATACTCAAAGCCACTAATTATGGGAAAGATGCAAATCAAAACAACAATGCCATCTCACATTTGTCAGAATGGGAATCAACAATCAACAAAATATAAGTGCTCTCAAAGATGAGGAGAAAAAGGAACCCTCATGCACTACTGGTGGGAATGCAGACTGGTGCAGCCACTGTGGAGAACAATATGGAGTTTCCTCAAAATCATCCCAGTAATCCCACTTCTAGGAATTTATCCCAAGAAACTAGAAACACTAATCAGAAAGGATATATGTACCCCTGTGTTCATATCAGCACAATTCACCATATTTAAGATTTGGAAACAGCCTAAATGCCCATCAGCAGATGAGTGGATTAGAAAACTATGATACAGTGGTACCTCGAGATATGAGTTTAATTCGTTCCGTAACCTTGCTTGTGTATCAAGTTGCTCGTATCGCAAAGCAAATTTCCCCATTGAAATCAATTGAAATGGCGTTAATCCGTTCCAGCCCCCAAAATGCCACCCCAGTTGTTCTTGTTACATGTTTTTGAATAAGAAAAATGTATTTATAAATGACAAATATTGTATAAAAACATAATAAAAGAGAATGTAAAGAATAAACTGGTTTTATAAAGTGTATTTACCTACTCGTTACACTCTTAATGCTACACTTTATCCCTAAACTGAATGTAACTTAACTAATCTTCACTGAACTTAATTGCTACTGGTCTTTGCATTTTTGGCCGATTTCAAAAAAAAACACGTGTCCAACGAGATTTGCCTCTTCCTCCCTTTCAGAATGTTTCTGAAATGGGTGAGGCAAGTTTCATTGAACAGCTCCGATGCACGACCAGTAGCAACTTTTCCGGGGTGTTTCTTTTCCACGAAGTGTGACACCCTCTCCCACATTCCTAAGATCTCCTTTATCTCACTTATAGAGATCTCCACCACCTCTAGCTCCTCCTCCAAATCAATTTCTTGGAGAACCTCCGCATGTTGCTGATACTGCAACTCTTGTAACTCTTCCGTGGTGAGTTCCAGAGAGTGCTCCTTGACGAGCTCATTCACGTCTCTCTCATCCACCTCCCTCTCATCCACCTCCAGGTCCATGGATTTTCCCAGAGACACTATCTCCTCTTCCACTGGCATCTCGGGTTCGAATCCTTCGAAGGTCCTTTCGGCTACGGCCTCAGGCCACAGCTTCTTCCATACAGAGGTCAAAGTCCTCATTGTAACACCCAGCCAGGCCTGATCAATAATTCTGAGGCATATCACGATGTTAAAGTGATTCTTTCAGAACTCTCCAAGGGTGAGGTTTGTGTTCTCTGTCACCTCAAAGCAGCGCCAGAACAGGTGCTTGATGTACAGCTTTTTAAAATTAGAAATCACCTCCCGATCCATGGGCTGCAGGACAGGAGTGGTGTTGGGAGGTAGGTAGACAGCCTTTATAAACTTGAACTCTTCGAGGAGTTCATCTTCAAGGTTCGGTGGGTGAGCCGGAGCATTGTTGAGGATGAGGAGGGCTTGCATGGTTAGGTTATTTTCCTGTAGATATTTCTTAACAGAAGGGCCAAAAACCAGGTTAACCCACTCCACAAAGAACTACCTGGTGACCCATGCTTTCGGGTTTGCTCTCCACATAACTTGAAGTTTATCTTTTAAAATCTTATGTGACTTAAAGACTCTGGGGTTTTCCGAATGGTATAGGAGCAGAGGCTTGATCTTGCAGTCGCCACTCGCATTGGCGCACAGTGCGAGAGTTAGCCTATCCTTCATGGGTTTGTGGCCTGGCATCGCCTTCTCCTCTGCCGTTATATAAGTCCTATTCAGCATCTTCTTCCAGAAAAGCCCTGTCTCGTCACAGTTGAAGACTTGCTGGGGGACATGTCCTTTGGCTTCTATCAGTTTAGAAAAAGTTTTGAGGTAATCCTCAGCTGCCTTCACATCCGAACTTACTGCTTCACCATGCCTGACGATGGAGTAATGCCGGACCTTTTCCTGAAGTTATAAAACCAGCCTCTACTGGCTTTAAATGAGTCTTTCGATGCTTCCTCCATGGAAGTGCAAGGGGTCTGCTCCAGCAAATCACCATAAATCACTCACGCCTTCTCGCATATGATGCCCTGTATTAATGTATCTCCTTTAAGCTGCTTCTCCGTCACCCACACCATCAGTAGATTCTCCATCTTTTCATGGAGAGAGCTGTGGAGCTTAGAAATTATTGTAATGCCCTTAGCTGGCGTTATACCCTTTATCAACTCCTTCTGTTTAAGCACAGTGCATATCGTTGAAGTACTACGCCCGTACTGCCTCGCCAAGTCAGCCACTCGCACACCTTGCTCCTATTTTTCTATGATTTCATGCTTTATTTCAATAGACATCATCCTCTTCTGAGCACTGACCTTTCCACTCGCTTTCTTCGGACCCATGGTTATAAAAAGAAATGTGATAAAGTATGTAAATGCACAAAAGATGCTTCGACAACGAGGTAAACAAGCACACTGACTGAGGCGTGGGAAACTATGAGACGCTCGAGTCTCGGTAAACTGGTGGGTCGTGTGCAGCCGGCCGATCCACACAATTACTTGTATCTCAAATGTTGCTTGTATTTCAAAGCAAAAAATCGCTCGCTAGAGGGCTCCTATCTCAAAAATCTCGTATGTTAGGGCACTCGTATCTCGAGGTACCACTGTACATCTACACAATGGAATACTATGCCACTATAAAAAAGAAGGAATTCCTACCATTTGCAGCATCCTGGATGGAACTGGAGAGCATTATGCTAAGTGAAATAAGCCAAGCAATGAAAGAAAAATACCACATGATCTCACTCATTTATGGAAAATATAGAACATTATAACCTGATGAACAAAAATATAGATTCAGAGGCAGTAAAGAATTGAACAGATTGTCAAATTACATCAGGAAGGCTGGGGAGTGTTGGGGAGGTAGGAAAAGAGATCAATTGAAGGACTTGTATGCATGCATATAAGCACAACCAATGGATACAAGACACTGCGGGGAGGGGGGGGAATGAGGGCATGCAAGAGAGGGTAGGGGAGGCTGGGGGAAGGTCAATTGGGGAAAAAAGGAGATATATTTACTACTATATGTAATATTTTAAACTATAAAATAAAATTTAAAAAGTAAAATAAAATGTTCTGTGGAAAGGAAACTATTAGTGGACTTTTGATTGGGGGAGGGGTGACAAACATTGACTATAGAGCAAAGGGAACTTTCACCATATTATGTATTTCTTACATATTTTAATTTTTTACAACAATTATCACTATTATAATAATTTATAAAAAATAAAATATAATATACAGCATATTTTATATCCATACCCCTCACAGAAGTGACTGGGAATCACAGCCGGTATAGGTGGGAGTCATGATAGACAGTATAATATTTATTATTTATTATATCATATATAGTATGTTGTCCATATAATGAAATCCTATCTAATAAAAGAGTAATATGCAAATTAACCATCACTCTGCTATAGCCACAAACCACACCCACCAGCCAATCAGGAGTGAGTATGCAAATTAACCAAACCAAGATGGCTGCAGCCATGGAGCAAGCAGGAGGCTTGGGTTTCCATGGCAACGGAGGAAGCCAAGCTTCCACAGCCCTGGCCTGCCTTGGCCTCCTCTGCTCAAGGCTACAAAGTTTCAATTATAGAAGATAAATAAATCCAAGATACCAAGGCCTCTGTGTGGGTTGCTGTGGGGCATAGATGACCTGCAAACCACCACAGGCCCCTCACCCAGGCCACCCCACACCCCAAGGGAACCCCCACCCTGATCCAGGACATTCTTCAGGGCAAACCAGCTGGCCCCCACCCATGCACCAGGACTTAAACATAATACAGGATGCAAAATTAAGGCCATGCACCAGGCCTCTATCCTATCTAATAAAAGAGTAATATGCAGATTGACAATCACTCCAACACACAAGATGACTGCCCCCATGTGGACACAAGATGGCTGCCACAAGATGACCAACAGGGGAGAGCAGTTGGGAGGGACCAGGCCTGCAGGCTGGTGGCATGGGGAAGAATTGGGGTGATCAAGCCTGCAGGGGAGGGCAGTTAGGGGTGACCAGGCCTTCAGAAGAGGAAATTGGGGGTAACAGCCTGCAGGGAAGTGCACTTGGGGGACACCCAGGCCTGCAGGAGAGAGCAGTTGGAGGAAACCAATTCTGCAAGGGAGGGCAGTTAGGGGTGACCTGGCTGGCAAGGGAGCAGTTAGGCAACAATCAGGCTGTCAGAGGAGTGGTTAGGGGGTGATCAGGTTGGCAGGCAGAAGCAGTTAGGGACAATCAGTAAGGCAGGCAGGTGAGCAGTTGGGAGCCAGCAGTCCTGTGAGAAGGATGTCTGACTGCGGGCAATCGGACATCCCTCTGAGGAGTCCCAGATTGGAGAGGGTTCAGGCTGGGCTGAGGGACACACATGTCCCCCACACACTCCTGTGCATGAATTTCATGCACCGGGCCTCTAGTCCTATATAATAAAAGCCTAATATGCAAATTGTCCTGGAGACTGTGAATTCAAATGCTCACCATGACATGCACTGACCACCAGGGGGGCAGCATGGAACATGATGGGCATCAGCCACAGTGCTGGGAGAGGGCAGCAGTGGAAGCACTGCCGGCCCCAATGGGTCCCGACAAGAGTGGGACCATGGAGGGATGGTGGAGCAGGGAGTGGGTGGCACCAGGCCAAGACAGGTGCAAGGGAGGGGCCTGATGACCTCGCCAATCACCCCACAGATGGCAACCAGTGGGAACTGTGGGGAGTGTGGGGAACAGTGCCACTGCCTAGCTCCCAGGCTCTGAATGAGAAAGGGCAAATAGTAATATTAAAATATTTCTTCTAATTATTTTCCTTTTAATGTGCAGGAATCCGAGCACCAGCCACTAGTATGTCTATTATAATATAAGGATAATATGCTAATTACACAGGATGAGTTTCTGCCTTCTGGACGAAGCTAGGGCTGTGAAAGAAGCATGGGTCCTGGGTGCTGGAGGGAAGGAAAGCCTACTCTTGCAGGAATTTCATACATCAGGACTCGAGTAATAAAGTAAAAATGTTTATAATAAAAAGATACATTAAAATAGAATGTGTTAGGGAAGACAGATAGGACTTGTTGAAGATCCTTCTGGAAAGCTTCCATCAGGGTCAATTTAGAAGCCTTTCTGATGACTTCACACTATTGGGATAGTTGTCTCTGCAAACGACTCTTAACAGGAGGTTGTAGTGGGAACAACCCAATGGCCCCTGTCTTTCTGCCTCACATCAGGAATTAGGAACTCATGCCCTGCTGAGCATTGAGAAGAAACCCCACCCTGTTTCATTCTTCTCTTGAGTGAGGCCCCTACTCTGAAAGAAAAGCTGTGACCTGAATCTCTAGGAGCCACCCCCTCAGGCAGCAGCGCTCTCACCTGCTAAATGTGGCGCACAACTGGGCGACTCTCTGCAATATCTTTTCTCTCACACACCCAACTCTCCCCAGAGCAACTTAAGTTCTAGAGCTAGGTGAACTGTTTGGAAGCAGGGTCCTTGGGTCCAATTTGTTTTCCTCTCATTAAGTTATGAAGCTGATTTTAAAATCTTTATCTGACTTCTGATCTATTTCTGAAAGGATTCTGAAACCACATGGGGGGATTAAATGCCATATTTCTAGTCCCTCAAAGGGAAAAAAGAAATACCATCGAACAGTAGGTTGGCAA
Organism: Lasiurus borealis; assembly: GCA_004026805.1. Classification (NCBI taxonomy): domain Eukaryota; kingdom Metazoa; phylum Chordata; class Mammalia; order Chiroptera; family Vespertilionidae; genus Lasiurus; species Lasiurus borealis. The sequence goes on from PVJN01048698.1 coordinate 12,739, forward strand.
TGAAGGCTTCTGACTGGAGGAAATAGGTCATAAGGAATTATCACAGATAACATCAACACAATGACAACTAACAATTATTATAGAGCCAGGTGCTGTCCTAAGTACTTTATACAAGGTTTTTTTGTTTTGTTTGTTTTGTCATTTGATTCTCACCACAACTTTCAAAATGAGGAAATTGAGACCAGGGGCCAAGTGATGGCAGAGCCAGGAGTCATACCAAGGCTGACTTTGCAGGCCATGCTCTTAAACACCACCCACTGTAAAGGGTTATTGCACTCTCATCCTCCTGCCTCCTGGGAGTTCAGTAGGTCCTCCTCCCAGGAGCACAGGTCAGTAGGTCCACCTCCCAGGAGTGGCTAGAAGAGATGGCTGACATAGGTGGAGGCCCAGTGTGGGCCATGGTGCCCAAGAGAGGGCCCTTTGAGAGGGCAGTTTGCAGAAATGGTTCAGGGGATCCTTGAAACTTGAAGCTTAGGCTCATCCTATTGGCTTCCCATTCCCTACACAACAAGCTTATTTAAAGTACCTTTGTGTCTTTTTTGAAGGCTTAGTCAGAAAATCATGGACATTCAAGCTACACTGAAGCTTAGAGCTATTCAACTTTCCAGTTTGGACATGAGTAGAATGCACCTGAGGAAGATGAGAGACTCGCTGAGGTCACAAAACAAAAAGCGACCCGGGAGCTCTGACCCCTTTCCAAGCTCTTTTCATGACACCTGAGGAGGCTTGGGATTCTCCCCACATATATAGAACATCTGCTGTGGTGATAAACCTGAACGTGTGGACCACTAGCATTGATTTCCAGTCTCAGCTGCAGACTTCCAGTGTGGTCATGAGGTTCGAGCCACACTGTGGGGTAGCCTGAGTATATGCTCCATTCCTTGGCCTGACAAGCATACTGCTTAAACCTTACAGGTTACAAACAGATGACAGCAAATGTGACAGAGGAATATAGGATTGATTTTCTAGGTCAAGAGCTACTCCTAATTTGTACTCTATAATTGCCAATATCTTGAGAGACATCTATTCTAGCAACTCAGAGCATGATCTTACCTCCCTCTCCTTCTCCCTCTCCTCTGCCCTAACCACAGCCCTTAGACCTTAAAAGGAGCCATGGAAAGTTTAATAGTCTTGCCATGGTCACAAAGCAAGCCACGGGCAGAATGAATAGAGCGCTCCGTGCCCCAACTTCCCAGGTCTCCAGCACTGGGGTCCCTCCCATATTACCTTACCCTGCATAAATCCTGTCAATGAGAAGGGAAAGGTCACTCAATCAGGAACTTCATAAGTCACTGGAATAAGGAAAACACCTGGGTCTCCTCCCTGGGGAGGCCCATTGCAGGCAGACAGGGGTACAAAGAAAATAGGCATGTGAGGAAGTGTCCCCAGGCCAGGTGTTACTGACTTAACAAAGGCCGAGTATGCAGCCAAGACAAGACCCAAACTCTGCTCCTCCCCTCATCCCAACCTCCCTGCTGTCTTTTTAACAGAAGCATTTTCCCTACCTTCCCCTCCAACTCCCTCAAAAAAATTCACAAATATGTTGTGTGAAATATCAGAACTAATTAGACCAAATGGTATTCGTATCTGTCATTGGCTTTTCTGGGGGAGAGCAGCCTGTGTCATGGAGGGAAATTTGTTAACTAATTCAGGACAGTTTTTAGAGGAGAGTATCATGTTCCTGTGGGAGAGAGGGATGGGAGGATTGACGAAGCTTCTTGAATGGGCTGATTAAGGACAACTGAGACTAGTGATAAAAGGCATGGTGACAACAAGTGACCCAGAAAGTGATGTAACAGAGAAGGAGAAACAGGATTGAGTGGCCTTGTGGACAGCTAGTCCCATGCTTTTTCCTACAGTCAAAGGTGGATGCTGTTATATCTTACTTAATAATAAAGAAACATATAAATTGACCATACTTCTGCTATGTCCACAGCCAATCAGAGTGAGTATGCAAATTAACCCAACAAAGATGGTGGTTAATTTGCATATATACCTGGGTCCCGGGAACCTCCTCAGCACCCAGGTCATTCTCAGCTGGCCACCAGGTAGAAGCTTTAGGCTTAGGAAGGGGCCGAGCCTGTATTCAGAGGGGTGGGGGTGACCCCAGGGGTTGAGCCTGCAATCAGAGGGGCAGGGATCCCTCTTCCCAAGCCTAAAGCCTGGGGCAGAGGCTTTAGGCTTGGAAAGAGGCCAATCCTGCAATCAGAAGGGCGGAGGAGTCCCCAAGGGCCAAGCCTTCGATCAAAGGGGCAGGGGGGTGGGAACCCCTTCCCAAGCCTAAAACCTAGGGTGGAGGCTTTAGGCTTGGGCAGGGGCCAAGCCTGGGATCCTAGGGAAGGGAAAAAAATCAATAGAAACACATCCACAGGTGAGGATAAAAAGAAAAATAAAGAAGTGTCATATCCTATGAAGACACATCTTGAAAATGTTTAAAGAAAGTTGTCATTTTTTCATAGTGGAGGAACTGGAGTTCATGTTGATGAAAATACCTTAGTGGCTGCGGTGCCTGGCAGTGATTGTAGCAGTGGGGTGATGGGGCTAGCACCTTCCCCTGATCAGCCCAGTTGCCTCCTGCAAAAGGAAGCCAGACTGTGGCTTAGGTCTGCTCCCAACAGGGAACTGGCCTAAGCCATCAGTGGGATATCCCCTGAGGGCTCCCAGTATGTAAGAGGGGCCAGGCTGGGCTGAGGGACTCCTCTCCAGTGCAGGAATTCCATGCACCAGTCCCCTAGTATACTTATATATAAGTAAACTTTCCACACC
>PVJN01048699.1:0-15504 GCA_004026805.1 Lasiurus borealis
TGTCTCTATATATATATATATATATATATATATATATATATATATATATGTATATATACGTATATATATATGTATATATATATATATTATTAGGCATATATAACTTTAATATCATAAAATTAACATATTTTAAGGATATCATTTTCTGGATTTGGGCAAATGTGCATATGTATACCCCCATGGAATCACCACCACAATTAAAATATAGAACATTCCTATGACCCCAATAAATTCCATTATTCTCATTTCCAATAAATCCTTCCACTCCCAGAGGCAAACATTCTTCTTGTATCCATCACCATAACTTACTTTTACACGTTTTAGAACTCTAGGAATGAGCATCACGCCCATTCTTTTGTGTCTGGCTCCTTGTACTCAGCATTGTGTTTTTGAGATTAAGCCATGTTGGTGTGCCTGTCAGTGCTATCCTCGGTCAAGGCTGACTACTGTCCCATTGTGAAAATAGACCACGATTTGTTTATGCATGCACCTGTTGGTGAGCTTTGGGTTGTTTCTTTTATTTTGGCCATCATGAATAAAGTTGCTTTAACAATTCTAGCATAAGGCGCGAGCTAAAAGATTTCAATGGGAGAAAATGGGGGACATAAGTGATACTTTCAATAATAAAGATTAAAAAGAACAATTCTGGCATCAATCTTTTTGTGTGTGCACTTTTTGTTGTTATTTCTTCCTGATAGACACCTAGCTGTAGAATCAGGGTCTCTTTTGATAACTACCTTTACTTTTTTAGCTGCTTCTAGGCAGCCCTCTAACGTGACTGTACCATTTTAAACTCCCACTAGCTGTGTGTGAGAATTCGCATTGCTTCACATCCTCACCAGTACTTGGTATTTTCAGTCTTTTTAATTATAGCCGTTCCAGTGGGTGTGAAATGTTATCTCTTGGTGGTTTTATTTTTCATTTTCCTGATGACTAATGCATCTTTGTATGACCTCATTAGCCATTCATATATTTTCCTTCTGTGTTCACGTATTTGGCTGTTTTTTGTTTTGTTTTTAAATTGGGTTATTATTGAGTTGTAGGAGTTCTTTGGATACAAGATATATTGGTTGTTGCTGTTTCATATCTATTGTGATTTTTTTCCTACTCTGTGGCTTCCCTTATTTATTCCTTAATGATGTCTTTCAAGGTAGAAACGTTTAATCTTGATAATGTCTAGTTCCTTTTGTTTAGCCAGTGTTTTTTGTGTTCTAAGAAATCTTTGTCAATCCCAAGGCTACAAAGATATTTTCCTATGTTTTCTTCTAGAAGCCCCATAGTTTTAGTTTTTATATTTAGATCTATGGTCTGTGTCACATTAATTTTTGCATATGGTATGAGGTAAGAGTAAAAGTTTCTTTTTCCCTATATGGATCTCCAATTGTTCTTTCCCCATTGTTGAAAGACTAATGTCCTTATTGAATTTTCTTTACTGCTTTGTTGAAAATCAATTGCCTATATATTTGTGGATCTATTTCTAGACTCTATTGTACTCCATTGATCTGATTTTTTCCTATGTCTATACCTACTTTATTGATCAGTGTGGATTTACAGTAAATGTTGAAGTTAGGTAATGTAAGGATTCCAAAGTATTACAAGATTTTTTTGATTTTTCTAGATACGTTGCTTTTCCATCAACATTTTAGGATCCGCTTCTCACTTTTATTTGAAAAGCCCTGTTGAGATTTTATTCGGTTTGGTATTGAATCTATTGATTTACTTGAGGAAGACTGAAATCTTAACAAAATTGAATATTAGAATCTTTGAGCTGGTAGCTCTTTATTTAGATCTTCTTTAATTTTCCTCAGTTGTGCTTTATAGTTTTCAATATAAAGGTCTTGTACTTTTTTTGTTAAATTTATACCTTTGTGTTGTTAATTCTCACATGAGGATATTTTTTCCATTGCTTTTCAAAGAGAGTGGAAGTGGGGCGAGAGAGAGAAGAGATAGAGACAGAGAGATAGAAAGAGAAACATCAATATGAGAGAGACACATCGACTGGTTGCCTCCTGAACGTGCCCAGACCAGGGGGTAGGGAGCAAACCTGAGATCCTTTAGTGGGCAGGCTGATGCTCTAACCACTGAGTACACCAGCTAGGCCTTGTTAAATTGATTCTTAAACTTCATGCTATTGCAAATTATGTTCTTAATTTTTTTTTCAATTCTTTGTTTTTATTTGTGTAGAAATGAAATTTATTTTAGTAAATCGGCCTTATATCCTGTGACCTTGAATTTTCTTTTTTTTTTTTTAAGATTCTATAAGATATTTCTGTCTCCATATAAAAATAGTTTTGCTTCTTCTACCCTGGTTTGTATTGCATTTGTTTCTTTTTCTTGTGTGATACTTTGAAAGACTCACCAGGGATGTTGAGTAGAAATATAGAGAGCAGGCATCATTGGCTTATTTAGTATTTCTCCGTCTCATATGATGCTTGGTTTTTATCGGATTGAGGAATTTGCATTTATTTCTAGTTGGCTCAGAACTCTATAGGTATGAATATATATTTTATATATTTCTCAGTATTATCTGTGCATTAAAGGAAGGTTAGCTCATTGATGTAAAGGATTGGGAGATCCAGATTCCAAACCTTTGAGCTGCCTGGAAACATGGCCAGGGGCAAGCTGTTTATTTCCTCTGAGTCAGTCTCCGCGTCTGTAACTGGAAAATGTACACAAAGACCTCACATAGTGACCGAGTGAGCCCTCTGTGAATGTTAGCTCTCCTCTTCATATTATGCAAAATGGGTTTTATATTCCAGCATCGTGAAAAACACTGATCCTGAACACCGAGACCATTAACCCCATCAGCCACTGTCAGCTTTCAAGACAAGACATAACAGTAGTTTATGGGTTGATCTTGGTATAATTTTACAGAAACCCAGGATGGCTCTATTGTTTCACATGCCACTTTTCTAGTTTAAGTTTCTTAAGGAGATCTGCGTGAAACCTAAAAAATTATGCGCAAACTAGCATTACATAAAAAATCTTTTATATTTATTCTGTAGTGTGGAAAACTGGTGCGTGGTCTGTTTTATTCCACTGGCTCCTAAGGTTCAGGCATTAACATAAATACAGCCCATTAACACTTGTTCCTCTCAGTCAGGACATAAATTAAGTCTGCAGGTGTTCCATGAAGCTGTACCCTTGGTACTAATTAAGCCTTGATAATTAGGTTTGTTAAATTCAGGACTTTAAGCTTATATTCCTGCTTTGGGTTACCAAAACGGAGATGTGCAACACAGAATCCCTCCCCCAACCTCCCCCCACCCCCCTATAGAGCACTGTACTGCTCTTTCTCTACTTTATTCCTTTTATAATGTTATTATTGATTAGAGAGAGAGACATAGATTTGTTGTTCCTCTTATTTACGCATTCATTGGTTTATTCTTGTATGTGCCCTTACTGGTGATCGAACCCGTAAACTTAGTGGATCAGGAGGATGCTCTAACCAACTGAGCAATCCAGCCATGGCCTATTTATGTATTTTTTAAATGAGGGCGTCAGTAGCAGATTCGTCACCATTGTGCAGTGTTGGGCATAAACCTTGGAGGCGATCTGCTGCACCGTGTTCATGGCAAGGCTAACGCACAGACACCATATTGGAAAGCTTGCAAGCCTCATTTCTCCATTTATTAAATGTGCCAAATCTGTGCCTTAAACCCAAATGAACTGTCACTCAGGAACACGTGTTGTTTTCATTAAAATGATGCACACAATAAGCGCAGCCCCCAAATAATTTGCATTTGTGGTTTTTTTTCTTTTAAAAAATGAGACATTTTGTTATTAGGAAAGTAATATTTTAAAATGAGGAGATCCCCTCTAGCGCCAAAAAAAAACAACAGCTATCCCTGTTCTCACTGGAGTTTTCCACACACACACATTCGTGTTTGGAAGACCAGGAGTGTATCTGGTGGCTGTCAGGTGATTTGTAACCAGCACACAAACCACAAAATCATCTAATCAAAATAAATGTTTTCTCCAGTTCGTCTCTGCTCTTCAGTTGCTTTATAAATCTGTTCCTCATCAGATCTTATGTTTGGCGAATGCCATTCTTCATTTTGAATAAATGGAATCATAAAAACAACTCTATTAGCGCCGCTTTCAATGATATTCATGGCGATCATACTAACTTAATAGCCTCTCTCCTTTTATTTGAAGGATATTAAATAAAATTATACTTTTAATCAGGAGCTTTTTTTTTTTAAAAGAACAGTTTATACTGCGGGAGACCACCATAATACACATCCATTTTATGCTCTCTTCAGCACTCACTCCCCGAGACCAAGGCTTCATCTCCCAGGAAGGGGACCGGCTTCCTGAGCCTTCATATTCTGCAGTTTCAAAGGACTCATGCCATGGGGCGGGCTACCCCACTCTTTTCTGCCCCAACCTCTCTATCCGAGTTTGTTCACATCTGGGAGCTCTAAATGTCTCCTTCAAGCATGGGATTCAGAGTCCCAAATGCAAGACTCGTGTCCTCCCCCTGCTGATAGCTGGCGAGGAAGGATACTCAGAGATGAAGGGATGGATGTTGAAGGAAAGGATTTAGCACTAATCCAAAGGCTGACCTTTGTTTAAGACATTGATAGAATATCTTTAGAGAACCCTATTTAGATTGGAGCGGGAACATTTGTCCCAATTATTCTTTTTCCCTTTCTTCTCTCTTCTCCATATTTATTCCCTTCCTCCAAGGCCCCCCACCCAAAGAAAAAAAAAAAACAAAAAACACACAAGTAGCTGGTAGTGTCCTGAGCACTGGAGTGCAATCCAGCTGCTCAATGCTGGGACAACCGGAATTCCCCCACAGGCATCACCCACAAATCTGAATGGCATCAAGCAGGCAGTGCCCTCCTGCCCCTCACTTTGGGGAGGCAGGAGAGTGAGGGAGGGGAACCTGCTTGGTGTAGAGCTGCATGCTCGCAGCAGATTTCAGGGCGGGCTGGAAGTTTACACCTCCTCCGGGAAACACCAGAAACGTTTCTTTTCTTTCTTGAAAATCCAGAGTGTCTGGCAGCCGCCCCGGCTATATTCGCGGCACCCGCACACACTGCACCGTGTCAACAGCTTAGCCCTGTCACCGCGCAATACAGCCCCGCCGAGTGCCCGCGTGTCCGCGCCCGAGCTGCTGCTGCGGGGCTCGGAGCAATATTATTCACCGCGCGAAGAGTCACCGCTGATTAATTACCTCAAGGACGAGGGCAGGGTGACTCTTTCTCTTCACACTGGAAGCCCCTTGCATCCCGCGGCTCCGCACGGGGCAGGGAGGGGGAGGATGACTCGGAGAGGTGGGTGAAGGGCAGGGGTTAAGCATTTCTGAAAGCCAGGCAGCGTGTTTGACTTGGGCCTATGGGGCCTCCCCAGCGATTGCAGCGGGGCCGAGGCCAGAGCTCCTCCCCCCCACCCCCCCAGCAGAAAACCTGACACCAGCTTCCAAATGCTCTCTCCTGCTCTCCTGGGCTGCGACCCTCGTGCCCTGGCTAAACCATCAGGCCGGGCTCTGCAGGGACTGCAGGAGCAAAGCAACTCGGTATTTCCTGCTCCGTGAAAAAGGCCAGCGCTTTACTTAGCGGGAATCTACTTTCCCTCCCACTGCCTTCTAAGAATGAAAGCAAATCTGTTGTGCTTCATGCTTCCCCCCTCCCTCCCCGCCCCCCTGCCTTCCCCGCCACTCCTCTCCAGTCTCAGCCTTGATTTGCATGGTTGTGTTTTACCCTTCCATCTAATTTTAGCTTCTCCGCTGAAGAATGAGGGAGAAATGAGGGAAGACTGGGCTCATTCCTCTCAGTGCCTTGTCAAGCAGGAGTCCCTGTTGGGTCAGGGCTCACGTCCCTGCATTGATCTGCCCTTTGGAGACCTCATTGCAGGCACCTGGCTTCTCCAGGCTGCCTCTCCCCGCATCCCTAAAGGAAGGAGCCTGGGCGGGTCACCAGCGGCATATTCCTTTCTAGCTCAGTTAAGTGGGGAGCATTTGTAACCTCATTTGTTTGGTGTGATCACAGTGTGGCCATTGTTCATTCAACACTGATTGAGAACTTAACTGCGAGGGCAGAGATGCTGGGAGCCTCAGATGCATGAGACATGGCAGAGCATGGCAATGGAAAGGGGATGGAGCAGCGGTCGGCAAACTGCGGCTCTTGAGCCACATGCAGCTCGCGGCGAGCCTTGGTTTGCCGCTCTGTTGACTAATGAGTTTGCTGACCACTGAGATACAGAAACCCCACTGGTGTGGTACCCAGCAGAGTCAGACACTAGTGCTGACCAAGGTGTGAATCAGGTGCTGCTGCTGGAGGTCAGTCATAACCTGAGATCTCAGCCCTCCATGGAGGGACCCAGAAAAGAGACCCCTGTGGGAATCCCCAACCTGCAGCATTAGCTTTTGAGGAATAAGAAGGGAGGAATCAGTAGTGCCCAACACTAATTTTTTTTTTTTTTAAGTATTGAAGATTTTTGTTTTCTGTTTGAGACCCTTTTTTCCAGAAGCATTATCTTAAAAGTGTGAGTCTATGAGAAAGGTTCGTCAGCTTTTCATCAGTTGCTTGTCTGGCTTTCGGATTCCCTTGTCTGCTTCTCCTTCAATTCCAACAGTGGGAGATCACACTGTTGTCACTCTTACTGGCGTGTCTCAGGAATCGGAGATACACCATGCCACCTGGAAGATGGTAATTAGCCAAGCATTGCTCAAAACATTCCTAAACCACTAAGTATTTCTTATTGTTACTATTGATGAAGCATTGATTTAACCAGCATACCACTGCACATTTTATGCTGTTGTTAATTCCAGTGTAACCTAAATACGGGGGCTGGTATGGGCTCCTTAGAGTTAAACCTAATTCAGTCTTCAGTCTCACTCTTTAATAATCGCTTTTCAGAGCTCCTTTTCTTTAACTACAAAGTGTGCTTAATAGGAACAAGGATGCTGAGGATTCAGGATAACTATAATAATGGCAATATTAAATACTGTAATTGTGAGAGCATCTACTATGCCCTGTCTTGGGTTCCTGTGAATTGAGGAGGATTCCATTTAGTTCTCAGAACTCTATGGAACTAATATTGTTACTCTGAATTTACAAAGGAGGATCTAAAGGTGCAAAGTAGGTCACATAGGTAATGAGTGGAGATTCCCTGAGCCTGGCAAATATTTTAAAAACCCCATAAGCTAGAACCATTACATTAACACAATGCTTTACCCTATCATCAACATTTCTTTCCTAAAAGTAGAGAACAGCCACCCTTTAGGGCAAACATGGAAAATCTTCCTGTAGAAAATTGCCATTAAACTAGCAACAGAAACAAAGTCAGTCTATTGTTAGGACTTCCTTAAAAGCAGAAGTTGCTAATTATAGATGTTTGTGATGTCATCACTTAGATACTCTTATCAAAGTCCTTCTTGGGTAGGTTACTGAAAAACTACCCACTTCCTATGTGTTTGTGCTGTGATTTGAGTGACTATATAATTTATCCTTCAAACTCAGACATTTTTGAGGAAGGAAGGGGGCAGGTAATTATAGGACAATGGGCGTAAATCAAAACATCTGGTCACCCTAACTATACCCCTAGACCAGTGGTCGGCAAACTCATTAGTCAACAGAGCCAAATATCAACAAGTACAACGATTGAAATTTCTTTTGAGAGCCAAAAACCAACTTCTGCGCATGGGCCACTAAGTTTCAATCGCACTGTACGTGTGCCCCCGCACGTGGTATTTTGTGGGAGAGCCACACTTAAGGGGCCAAAGAGCCACATGTTTCTCACGAGCCGAGGATTGCCGACCACTGTCCTATACTTAGAGCTTTCTAAGATTTTGATGTAACCAGACAATCAGTGGGTCTGTGCTGCCTGTCACTACTTGAGCCAATTAAGCAAAGTTGAATCATATATGAGCATTTACTTCAATACTGTGGGCAGTATGGGAGAGCAGCAGGTCATTCACAAAAATCTTCTCTGCAGCCCCCCATAAGCCAGCTGTTTATATAGGGCAGGACAAAGATTACATAGGGAGGTAGGAGTTACAGGTATGGGAAGTAGGCAAAGTGGGCTGGGCTGGGATTCCATCATTTGGGCAAGCTTGTTAATCTTTCCATGATAACAGGCAGTTCTTGAAGAGGGGTGGATCACATTCCAAGACTGACTCCCAGAGTCAGGGTTGACTCCTGGGGGCAAGGGTGAATGCCAGGTCCCAGGGACATACAACCCCCAGCGAGGTTAGAATGTACTTTCTTTAATCAGAGCAAAGCAATCATGGTTAACAGAGCATGATTAATATTTCTTATTTTATTTCTTATAACTAATAGCTAGTCCCCAAATATTCTATTTCTGTCCCTAACACTTCGTTAGGGACAGAAATAGAAACCACATCCGTAGGGTATGAGGACAATGCTCTAACAAACTGAGCTTGCTGGCCAGGATCCCAGACTCTACTTCTAATATATTAATTAACTAAAGGATCAAAGGTCCGGAAAGAAGAAATAGCTTTGCATTAGGAACCGAGTGATTCAATAAATTTTTGTAGGATTGGTGGCTAAATGAGGAGATGAGGTGAACGAATGAATGAATGACATAGGCTACAGTATTTCTGTCTCTGTCTCCTTGGTTCCTGGCCTGAGGAAGCTGAGGGTAATGCCACAGAACTCCTAAACCAAAGATTCCTCAAGGAAGCTTCAGCCATCTAGGGACAGCCGGGATAATAGTGAGCCACCAGGGAGGTGAATTACTTCCTGGTGACGTTTTAGAACACAGCTATTTTGCTGCACAAGGGAGGAGTGGGAGGAACAGCAGAATTTAGCTTCAGAGGAAAGCCTCTTGGCCTTGAACGAGATAACTTTGTTACTGGGCAAAACTAGCCCAGCAGGAAGAGCTCTTTGATATGCAAATGTGACCTGATAAGGATTTCCTCTAATTCCCCCCACCCCCACGCTGGAATTATCTCCCAGTGAAGAGTGCTCAAGCCCCTCCCATCCCAGAGCCCTGCATTGGGTTGTCTTTCTTGGTTTGCATCTCTTCAGTTGTCCTCTGCAAAACCAGGCCTGATTGACTATAATCCGCCACTTTTGAAGAGAAATAGATGCCTGCACATCTTTCAGGGAACAAGGGAAGGACGAAGGACGAACCTGGAGAAATAAAGAGCTCAGAACCCTTGGGGTTAGCTTCAGGGAATGCAAAGATTTCCTTTGGATCTAGTTTGTGGAGATGTGGGAAGGAACTTACTAGTAACCCATTGTTTATACGAGTGCCCCAACTTACCTCCCAAAGTTCCTTTAGCTCCTCTGTGATAAGGTCTCCTGATTAGGTTGGAATAATATGTCAGATTTCAGAATTGCATGGTGCTCTCATTTGCGTGCGTGTGTGTGTGTGTGTGTGTGTGTGTGTGTGTGTGTGTGTGTGTGTGTGAGAGAGAGAGAGAGAGAAAGAGAGAGAGCGAGCGAAAGAGAATAGTCAAGGAAACAAGTACACAAATAAGCTTTTCACAGGTAGATTAGGTGCTGTTTAGGAAGTAAAATTGGGCAAGTTAATGGAGAGAGGGGTGTTACTTACATGGGGTCTGGAGGTCCTCTTTAACCATGGGTGAGGATGGCATGAGCCATTCACAGGAAGACAGGAGAAGCTATAGCAGACAGAGATTGACACATTCACACCTACAAGAGGCTGAGGAGAAAAGAGAGGAAGCTGGGAGCAGATCATGCACAGTTTGCAGACCTTGGGAAGGAATTGGAGTTTATTGCCAGTGTCCAGCTCTTTGGATCGAGCCTGGCATACTAACACTATAGCATTCACTGGACCCAAACTGCAGTTCAAGCAGCTTTGTAATGTTCAGTTCCTCAAAGCTCAAACAACTGCGTAGGCCAAGTGAGCATCAAATTTGCTGTTTTATAAACACGCACCCTTTTGTGTCCCCCTTTACCACGTGGTTATTCAGTATGGCCGACAATGGGAGATGGGCATGTGTATAAGTCCAGATGCCTGGGGGGAATAAATTAAAAAGCCAGGTCCCCTTTGGTATGAGTGGCCTTCGAGCCTCGTGTGCTCTCTGTTCAGCTGTTAAGATTATTATTAAACTTTATGGACCATAAACCCCACGGAAACAAGGAAAGCGCACATCATGCTATTACAAGAGTGTCAAAACAGGAGCCATATTTCATGGCCTGAAAAGTCTGCACAGTTGGCCTCCCGCAGGTCCAGAGTGCCTTTGTCTGGTTTTAACCCTCTTCCTCTCTTGCTTCGGAGAGAAACCCACCTTTTGGCGCTGAGGCTTTCTGGAAAGGAGCTGCCTCTTAGGTGCCAGTGCCCTTTCAGAAACCTAGGCACAGATTCCATTTTCTGGAAAGATGTGATCTTGACATGCATCAGCTCCTGTGCCCATCCCTCCAATATTTTTTGAGTACATGGTTCATTCTCCAAACAAAAACATGTGCAACCTATTTTACATGAGGCAGGTAGGTTGCTCCAGGCATTATCTTAGTCCACATCTGGAGAACCACCAGGCAAGCAAGAGTGTGAGAAGTTGCTGGACACATCGAAGGCCAGTGTTGGCCTAGAAGTAATGGTTAAGTACTGCTGGTCAAACAGTACATTGCATGCACATGTCCAAGGCATTCATTTGGCAAAATAAGATGTCAAGCTAATTTTTATATTATTTTTTTTCTGAGGTTTCATGCTCCCTCCCAGGTACTATAAGAATGAAATTCCACCTATATTTTGTATTAGGATCAAATTTGCAGAGCGTAGTTACATTTTATTTAATTAACCAAGAAATCCAGATATCAATAATTTATGTTATCATATTTATTTATTGCTTGATTTATTGGTGTGTTTGCATTTAAATGGGTAGAGTAGTCTTTGGTATTACTTCAAATATTTCTCTAGTCTCTTTCCAGGATGACATTTCTTTCCCGCTGTGGGGTGAAGCAAAGATAGGTAACTTGCTTTGGCCAAGGAAATGTCAATGGTAGTTGTCACCTCCAGGGGGAGATTTAAAAGCCAGAACATGGTAATTCATTTCTCCTAACAATATGATCATGGACACACGTGGTGAGATAGATCTTCCTCATCCAAGGTCCCTGAGTGACTAAAATGAACATATCTCCCTGCCAGCCTCTTCTGGGCTTGTAGCATGAGCAAGAACTAAGTGTTTGCTGTGTTGAGTCTCCAAAATGTGAGAGCAATTCCTTACCGCAGCAGAACCTCATCCATCCATACCAGAACAACGTACATTTGTTCCTGCTAATAGAATATGTCAAGTCTTTCATTTTCAGAGCAACATTGATGGTTTTCATCAAAAAATACTTCCCCCATCACAACTATCTTAATCACCTATGGCAGCATGCTCCCATATCATGGCATGGCTGACCTTTGTAATAAATCATATATTTGTAAAACATGTCCTCATGCCATCCTCCCAGCATGGAGACGTTATCTTTTCTATTCCTCGATGGCCTTGCTGCACCCACCCTGGCCTTCTATGCAGACACAGAAGTGCCAGAAAGGACAATGGCTGACAGAGAAGTAGGAGGAGATACAAGGAGAGAAATGAGCAATACTTTTGACAGTTTAACAAAATACGACCCTCAGGAACTTCTCTCCCTAGTTGCAATGTTGTAAGAAGCACTCAGCAGCAATTGTTCTCAAGCTCAGTGTGTGCAGGAATCACCTGAAGGATGCTTGTTGGATGTGCAGATAATCAGCCCCCTCCTCCGGGGATTCTCATGCAGTAAACGGGGATGGGGGTGTTGGAAATCCACGTTATGAACAAGCACCCAGATGTGTCTTTGGACCTTACACTGGACATGGTCAACTGTGCTGGCTTCTAGAGCCCAAACAGTCTGGATATGGAATCCAATTCTGATCTTTTACTTACGTTATTGGGTGGGCCAGTTTTCCAGTGTCTCTGAGCCTCAGTTTCCTCACCTGTAAAATGAAGATGATACCATCACTGGTTATTTGTCCAAACTGAACAGAGCCCCAGGTTGTTGGTAAGCCTTTACTAGTATGAACAATGGTGATATTAATCGAAGACTCACATGGGCCAGATGCTGTGCTTTAGTTTTTACATGTATTGTTTTATTGTAACTTTGCAATAACATTATGAGGGGGATCCCTGTTATTTGCTGCAATTTGCAGATGGATGATGAGTCCGAGGCTCTGAGAACTTGCCCAGGGTTGCATAGTTACTAGATGATGGAAGGTTGAGAGTTTTCTTCTATACTTTCTCCCTACATTGTTTTACTGGTGACCAGGAAATGCCTGTCTCTCCTCTCTCCCTTTGTGCCTGGTGGGAGACATAACCAGCAGGATTATGTCCCTGGCACTGTAATTTAGCATGGCGGTGCAGGGAAAAACACCTTGTGGGATTTTATTTCTTATCATTTTATTTAGTCCCCTTTAATTATCATTTAAGTTCTCCTCTGTAAGTCCCTTCAGCTCTCATAAAACTTTATGGTCTTTCCTTGCGATTAGGCAATGGTAAAATTGATTTCTCTAAAACCAACTTCTAGTCAAGTTATGTAATTCGCCAATAGGGGAGGCTGAGACAGTAAGGGACACAAGCCTCTCCCTTAAGAGGTCAGACACATTATCATTGGTTAGATGCCATATCTTTAAACTACCATCAGCTTGGAAAACTCTATCCATTAGCACGAGATCAGAGCAATGAGAAACCTCAAAAGGTCTAGCGGTCCTTTCTGAGGGCTCCACAAAGAACTTGGCATCCCAGAAGGACAATTAGCTTTCCAGCTCTGAGGCTGTCTGAGAGCACAACAGGTCGGGATTTTTTTTTCTTTAGTGAATTAACCCATTGGATTTCAGCCCTAGCTTTCTCTTCCCACATCCAGCATCCCATGTTCTATCCTACCAGAGTGGATTTTGATCATGGAATGACCGTATCCCAGGCCATCCCTTGTAAGACCCTGAACTTGGAGGAAAAGGGCTAGTGGCCACTCTTCTGACAGGTGTGCTGAGTGCTTCTTACAGGCACAGGCTCTGAGCACATCGCCAAGCCATTTCCCTCACTGCCTGGCGCACAGCTATACTGCATTTCCCAGTGCCTCTGAGGTACGTGTGGTCACATGACTGAGTCCTACTCAATGGAATATTGGTAGAAGTGATGTTGGCCTTTCCAGGTCTGACACATTAACATCTGCCATGCACAACACTCCCTGAGCGATGAATAGGACAGCAGTCACCTCACCTTGCCAGTGTGGAAGCCACTCATTAAAGATGGTAGAGCCACAGGATGGAAGGAGCCAGGCACCCCAAGTCACCTCGTGGAGCAAAGCCTCCCACGGATCAGGAATGCTAATTTTGGACTCTATGTGGGCAACCCGATCTTTTACCAAATCACAGCAACCAGTGTGATCATAACTAACATATATGCTCATACTGCTATTTTTTTTTCTATCATAAATTACAGCCAGAAGTTCACTGATACTGTGGGTGAGTCCGAGGAGCATGAGAGACTGAGGCTTGCCCATTGAATCTGAAAGTGAAGTATGAATCCCTTCCCCCTTCCTGTTCATCTGTGAATACGTTATCTCCTCCCAGGGGTCCTCCCTGACCATCCTGTCCAAAGTAACCACTCACATTTTCTCTTACATGTTATTCCTCTGTACTTATCACTATCATATATTATCCATTCATCGCTTATTTGTGTTTTTTGTTGTCCCAAGGGAGCAGGGTCCTCATCTGAGTTGTCCACTTTAAGTCTTTGGCACTTAGAAGAAAAACTAAAATAAATGAGATAGAAATGTGTGTTGTTCGCCTATAATGACTGTCCAGGAGCGATCCCGGGCTGTATGATGGCTTTGTGTTTACCAGGGACACTCTCATTGCTGCTCCATCCTTAGCCCTCTGTTCTGGTTCAGGAAGGCTGCCTGAGCACCAGCCATTTCAGGGGACAGGAAAGAGGAAGGAGGAAAACAGGGGTGTGTCCTCTCCTTTTAAAGGAGACTTTCCTGAAGACCCACATATGCCTCCCTCTGCAGCTTAATCGCAATAATGGAGGCTGGGAAGTGTGGTCTTTCCATGTAAGTAGTGTTGTCATAGGTGGAATCTGGCTGAAGCAGCCACCGTGTAGGGGGAAGAAGGCAGGGCATTGGTTTATCAGAGGTGGGCACTGCAGGCAGAGGGAGAGGGTGCAGCAGAATAGAGATGTTTTGGCGAGCAGTGGGCAGACAAATGCTGCTAACCAGGTGCATTAGGGAAGTGGGATCTGCGTAGGGATGGATGTCAGAGGCCCAAAGTGACACAGCAAAGGCATATGATTTAAGATTTCCAATGTAGAGAAGATCTGGGTGGTGACACATTCTGTCACCTCCTCACTTCTGAGAGAGTGTACCTGAAAAATAAGCATGAAGATCTGTATAACTGAGAAGGTCAGGCAGATACAGGTTAAGAGATTGGGTGGACCATCCCCATAATGGAAGGTTATATAACGGAGAGAAGATTGAAACTTTATACCTTTTCCCATAAATAAATTCACAGACCAATTAAAAAATGCACTAGGTGTTCTGATATTTATTACAATAGACATGTTCAATGGGGATTGAGTTACAATTAGAAAAATGAGTTGCAAGTAAAAAATTGCTCTCTAATTTTCTTCATGCCCCTCCCCATTCACTTCAATACCATACACCTGAAACCAAATCCTGATTCATTTACTTTGTACAGTTTGGAGGATTCCTTTAGAGGAGTTCTCGAGACACCAGCACAGAATGTGGTCACCTGCACTTTATCTTGGCTGGTTGAATTCAAAGGAACTACATGTTATATATCAGCGGTTCTAAAGACCCCTTTTGTGAGAGCGTGGGCGTCTTTTCCATCTAAATATCATAATTGTTACTCTACAGGGCAATCATAAATTGAAATGGACTTCAT
The DNA here is from genome assembly GCA_004026805.1 of Lasiurus borealis. Lineage (NCBI taxonomy): Eukaryota > Metazoa > Chordata > Mammalia > Chiroptera > Vespertilionidae > Lasiurus > Lasiurus borealis. The sequence goes on from PVJN01048699.1 coordinate 14,866, forward strand.
GTGGCTGATTGCCAGTGAGGATTTTGTCTCCCTAACGAAGCTAGCTAAAAAGTCCTACTCAGAATGTCCTGAGAAAACGTGACCCTGCAGATCTATGTACCCAATGTCAGCAGGGTACTGGGCATTTCAGATTTTGAAAAATAGACAATGACATTGTGCCCCTGCTGGTTCCTATTAGGGAAGTAGCAGATGATGTCTCATTCAGGGGCTCAGAAGACAAGCCGTCCGCCCGCCATGGGGGAAGCTGCTGGTCTGTCTCTCCCCTGACCAAAACAATTCTTTAAAAAAAAAAAAAAAAAAAACCCTTCACAAGCCCCATCCCATTGTCTGCCTTCATCCAACACGTGCTTATTGGAATAATTTTGAAAAGGGAACTTGGGACGGTTCACAATTGTGTACAACTCTCAAATCTTCCACTTCCGATTTTTAATCTCTGTCACCCCAGCTTCATAACAAGATGAACACTGCAGGAAGAAGAATGGAAGAAGTCTGAGTTTTAATTTGCTATTTCTTCACACACACAAAACACCCTAGGCTCAATCAATGCCCAGAAATGAAGGCCAATAGATAATGATAGCAGGGCCTCATCCTTCCCACCTATTGTTTCAGACTCTAATTAGGGAAAGGGAATCGGGAGCA
>PVJN01048700.1:0-15503 GCA_004026805.1 Lasiurus borealis
TGTTTTTCCAAAACTAGCAGGAATCAAGGGGCTGGAACACCAGCAAGTGAAGGGGGAGCATCTGCAAAAGGGAGAGGAGTGAGCCGACTATCAACACAGGAGCAAAGACTGTAGAGAGGGCAATGTGTGACGGATGAAATGATTATGAAATATTATATTCTAAGGCCTTAGGGGGACATGGATCGGCACTTTTGAGAACATAATTTTTACCTTAAAATGATGATGAGGCTGGTATCAGTAACTAAAGAAAGCAGATTTCTTCCCAGCTGGCATGGCTCAGTGTTTGAGCATCAACCTATGAACCAGGGAGTCATGGTTTGCTTCACGGACAGGGCACATGCCTGGGTTATGGGCTTGATCCCCAGTGTGGGGCATGCAGGAGGGAGCAGATCAATTATTCTCTCTCATCATTGATGTTTCTGTCTCTGCTTCTCCCTTCTTCTCAGAAATCAATAAAAATATATTTTAAAAAAAGAGAGACTTAAAAAAAAAAGGAAAGCAGATTTCTGGAAAAAAGGGGTTGGAGTTTTACCCACTAGAATGAAGATAAAGTTGATAGCAGATGGTTAATATATCAATTATCAGATGATAAATGTTCTGGAACTTCAGGAAGTTATTGAAACAGAATTCAGATAGCCATCATAACATAGCATCTTTATTACCTAACAGACTCTTTTGAAGTGGATCTGAACTCAAATTCTTATCTTATACTTCACCGTTCTTCCCATCTGCCCAATTCTCTAGCCCTAGGCTTCTCACTTCAGCATCCAGCTGTTGTCTTGGGCAAAACAAGTTTTTGCTGTGGGGAGATGTCCTGTGCATGGGAGTTTAACAGCATGCCTGCCTTCTACACACTAAATCCAAGTAGCATCTGCCTATCATTAAAAAATAAAATAAAATAAAAAAGTTTCCAGATATTGCCATATGTATCTTGGCAGGAAGGGCAAGGGGGATCAAAATGGCTATCCAATGTACACTACTGCTCTAATCTCAGTGAACTACTAAACTATTTTTGAATTAATGAATTGCTACAATAAAATATATGGGTACATAAATATCCTTTTTAAATTACTCATTTTCTTGAGAAGACTGTCCTACACCTCAGCAATGAATAAATTTGAAAGTAGTAGGTTGCTTTTTTTCAACAGGAAAAATTAAATAATATTTTATAGATGCATTTAGAAATTTGTTAAGATTCTCATATTCTTCAAAGAGCACTTCTGTAGGTAATTTCACTGAGAAGCACAAAGCCCTCAGGACATGCTCATATCTGTTTGAGTTCAAATTTGAAAATCTCAGCATCTCTGAACACATTGATGGTTGGGACTATCAAACTGTATCTGTCCCTCAGGTACCTTTGTTTGCCAATAACAAGATGTATGAGAATCAATAGAATCATGTTACAAATGTGAAGTATATTCAGAAATTCCTTGCAGATATGGGAACATATCAGAATTTAATTTTTCTGCAGCCATTTGAGAATAAGACTATTCTTTTTAATGTACTGAAACTGAGCAAACTGAAGCTGGCATGTAAGCAGAGTGTTAAATTATCAGTTGTCATTCTCATGCTAAAGGGGAGGGTCCAGTAATTCAGCTATTGCTAGTCAAACAGTATTCTAATGTTTAATCATTTAATTAAACTGAATATACAAATAAAATATTTCAAAATAAGTGAACAACAAACATTATGTTCTTTAAAGTCTCTTACTTCAGGAACAAATAATCCCTCCTCTTTTAAATCAGTAGGTTGATATTTAGATTTTTGTTTGTTTGTTTGTTTGTTTTTAGTGCATGTACTAGTTCAAACATGTGTTTCTGCTTGAATGGCCTTCTACATAGTCATTTAGTGAGTCAGGCATTTTTCATATTGTGGCTCTCCCTTTTGCTCTTTCATCGAAGTCCTCAATGTTCAGTAAATGGGTAGGAAAAGAGAGCAAGAATCACTGGAGATAAGTTTCTAATGGCCAGGATTCAAAATGCTCACATTCCACATGTCAGAACTCAATCATGTAGCAACTATAAACTGTAAGAAGGATTGGAAAATATAGGACAGTTCTGAGACTATGAGAAAAATAAGTTTATAAACATATAATTTTCTTAGCCAAAGCATTATGAACAATAGGTTTACAAAATACTTAGAGATATACATCCTATATACCTGTTTTTCTGGATTTATTAGAAACATTAGAGGCCTATGCATGAAGATTAGTGTAAGAATGGGCCTTCCTTCCCCTTGCTGCCAGCACTGCCTTCAATCTGGAGCAACCTTTCTACCTTCCTATGCTACCAAGAGGCCCAGAGTGGGTTGGTGGTATGGAATGCCTGCATCCCACCCCACCCATATGGCTGGGCACCTGTATATGCAAATTGACCCACCATACTTGTTGGGTTAATTTGCATAATAATTCCTGATTGGCTGGTAGGTGTTGTGAAGATATGGTCAATTAACATGTTATTATTTTATTAGGTAGACTAGAGGCCCAGCGCATGAAATTTGTGCATAGGCAGGAGGTGTCATTCAGCCCAGCCTGCTCCGTCTCCAATCTGATACCCCTTCAGGTATGTCTGACTGTCCGTTCAGGCCCAAACCTACTTGGATTGGGCCTGAACGGGCAGCAGGACATTTCTCTCATAATCCAGGACTGCTGGCTCCCAAATGTTCACCTGCCTGCCTTCCTGATTGCCCCTAACCATATCAGCCTGCCAGCCTGATCACCCCCTAGTCACTCTCCTGCCAGCCTGGTTGATGCCTAACTGTTCTCCTTCCAGCCTGATTTTCCCTAACTTCCCTCCCCTGCAGCTGGTCACTCCTAACTGCCCTCCCTTGCAGGGTTGATCATCCCCAACTGCCCTTCCTTGCAGGCCTGATCCCTGCCAACTGCTCTCTCCTGCTGGCCATCTTGTGGTGGCCATCTTGTGTCCACATGGGGGCAGGATCTTTTTATCACATGGGAGCAGTAATCTTGCATGTTGGAGTGATGGTCAATCTACATATTACTCTTTTATTAGATAAGGTAGATGCCTGGTGCATGGGTGGGGCTAGCTTGTGTGCCCTGCAGGTGTCCTGGATCAGGGTGCCTGTTCTCTTAGGGTGTGGGGTGGCCATGACAAAGGACCTGTGGTGGTTTGCAGGCTGGCCACACCTACCAGTGACCCAAGCAGAGGCCCTGGTATCTGAGATTTATTTATCTTCTATAATTAAAACTTTGTAGTCTGGAGTGGAGCCAAGCCTTCTGCTGGAACAGCTATTGAAACTTTGTTGCCTTAAGCAGAGGCCTGGCCTGGCCAAGATTTTCAGAAAGCTTGGCTTCCTCCATTGCCCCGGCTAACCCAAGGCTTCATCCTGCCCTCTCTGTGGCCATAGCCATCTTAGTTGGGTTAATTTGCATATTTGGTCTGATTGGCCGGTGGGCATGGCTTGTGGTTGTAGTATAGGTATGGTCAATTTGCATATTACTCTTTTATTAGATAGTATAATTTAAAATGTCTCAGAAGGTTTATTTCTTATTTTGACTTCTAATCTTTCAGTCAAATATTGAGAATATTAGTCTAGTCATGTTGTTTCTGTACTTCTTTCTTGTTTTTGTGTGTCTTTTTCCTTTGCTGATATTCACTCTTCTTTTCTTGTGTCTTACAATATCTTTTCTCTGAAGTTATTAGTGGCACTTCCCATAACAATTTATTAGTCCAGTAACCATGCCACCTCTCACATGCTAGATTGAAAAAGCAATTTACTGAATCTTACTACCCAAAAGGATCAGACACAAAAACCTTGGGAAATGTGGAAATACAGCTGGAACTCCAGAACAAATGGAGTTCATGACTCTAAATCCACCAGGTTTCTAATACCTTTGCTTTTCTTTGGGTGTCAGATTTATTCTGTCTCTACAGATGAGGTGCCCAAACATTGTTTCTACATCTTAGAAAAACCATAATCTGAGAGTAATTCTGTCTCCATTTAAAACAATACCACTTGATTTAGTCATGTATGCAACTCTGGATCAATCACACATTTCTGGGATAAGGTCACATAGGATGATGGTGGCTTTCTTGGGAGTGAAACAGTTATGTGAAATAGTTTCCAAAAGAGATGAGATGGGAAGAGTGAAGTGAAATGGGTTATGGGGTGAGAAGTGAACTCTTGTTGGTAAGAGGCAAAAAATACTACAACTAGTTCTGCAGAAACTTGGATTTTTTTCAGCCAAATCTCAAGTTTAGTTACTATACTGCAAAGATTTGCCAATATTACTGAAACATTATCTTTGTTATTAAACTGACTAGATTACTTTCGTCTTTCCTCTTTCCTTCTTATATATTATGGTTTATTTCTAATTTTTTTATATTCTTAACAATTTAACATCTCCAAACCTCTATGAAGCATATAATTTTGTATTGCCCTTAAATACCATCTTCCATCTTACATTTTCAGCATTCTTATCTGAGACTGCATTCTCTTTTTGGCCCCATATTTCCTAAAAAACTACATTTTGGGACATGGAACCCTCAAGGTTAAACCTTCATACTTTTTTTCATTGTTACCCAAATAAGAAATATTTTATACGTCATGACTCATTGCAGACTCAAATATATGCACACATATATGCTTATACAATAAAAGAAAAAAAATGTGAAAACCTTTATTTGTTTGATCCACTCATATTAATGTTTTATTTTATTTGTAGAATGCTGGTCCAAGACAACTGAATTTATTACACAACCCTTGGCTCAAAGGTAAGCCACTGAGGCCATCTGACTTCTTAGAATGTTCACTAGTAGGATACATGAGTCAATGTCCTCCACTAGCTATCTGCTAAACATGCAGACATGGCATTGCCTAAACAACTGCTTTTTTATGTTCTAGCAGCTGTGGTATCACCAAATGAAGACAAACTAGAGCATTCCATATTCAAGAATTAGAATGTTAAATTTCTGAATTATGTTCTACCTATAAGGGGCTAATGATGATAGCCAATATAGTAATAGTTTTGGAATTGAGAACTGTTCTCTGAACCTGTATTTTCTGTTTATAAAATGGGAGTAAAATAATATAGAATTTAGCCATCTAAAAATACCAAAGAATGGCAAGGATGTGAATAAAGTACCACCAAGTAGCATGTATGCATCACTCTCTACAGTGCCTTCACAAAGGGGTGAATGTATTTTTCTCTCTACTGTTTTCAAGTAAATCTTCAGTGTATACTATTTTAGTCAAAATGATGAAATGAAACTTCACTAGGGAGAAGAGAAATGTGCATCCAGGAAGAATGAATATTAGAGTAAATGACATCATTTTATCATGCATGTTCTTTATATGAATGTCATCTGAGAAGACTTCAGATTTAATAATAATAGTTAAATAATGACTGGAATCACATACTATACTCTTAGAGAATGTCAGGCACTATTGCTTTCTCTAATGCAATTCTCATGAAAATCTTATAGTATGGATATGAATACTATCCTTGTCTCACAGTTCAGTTTAATCATGATAATTTCTCCCAAATCTCAATGCTAACAGTTTTGAAATCTGAGTTTAAATCTAGGTCTGTCTCATTCCTCAATTGAAGCTTTTGACTGCAGGCTGTCCTGCTCCCTGCTCTCTACCTTCTCAACTCCCAGCTGACAATTTATAATCCATCACTTCCAAAGTTGTTGCCACCATAATTTGACACATGTGCTCCAACTGTCACATAGGAATTTTAGGAAAACAGTCCCTTAAGCTATTACTCATTTTTTTCTACCAGAGTTGCAATGTCCAATATAATAGCCACAGCCATACATTGCTACTTAAGTCAAAATTAATTAGTTAAAAATTAATTATTATTTACATTAGTTACATTTTAAGAACTCAATAGCTGCATTTGGCTTGCAGCTAATACACACACACACACACACACACACACACACACACACCACACACATATGTATATATATGTATATATGTGTGTGTGTATGTATATATATGTGTGTGTATGTATATATATTATATTGCCATCATTGCAGAAGATACTATTGCATAGCATTGTTCTTGACTTTAACCTAGAAATTAGATGTGATTTCTGTAGTGTTTCACTAAAGAGCAATTTGAGTTATGATACTCTGACCATTATCTATATTCTTTGAACCAGTATACTAGTAATGTGATTTAATTTTACTTTGTTCCTTTTCATATACTTTAGTTGCCACTAATGAAAATTAATTTTCTGACTCCTGAGAAAAACTCAGCTATGCTCATTAATCTATATTTATATCTCTAGCATTTATTCTATTAATGGAAGGAAATTAATCTTAAAAACAACTATTACTACCTTATAAAATCAATTAAATATTTAATTCTGATTGCCCCATATGGTCCAATGCCAATAAGTCACCATAAATGCATTGATGAAAATAAAATTATTGGCTGCATCTATACAATCTTAGTGTTCTTGAGTCATTCATTCATTATTTATTTTTTCAATTGCACCTATTGTTAGGCAGTGTGGCAGGCATGGGGAATATATAAAACCATAGTAAGGTCATCCTGAATCCTATGGATGCTGCAATAATGTGCCATCCACGGAGGTAGAATTTTCATTGACTTTGTACCTTGCATAATCCCTAACAATATTTCACACACAGTAAGGAATGCTAAGATATATTTTTGGATACTTGGAAAAAGAAAGTATTTGCTCCATTTATATTTTTTTTCATGTTTTGGCCATGACACAAATGTATATAGAGAAAAATAAGGTGAAAGAAGCTGGCTATAATTCTAATCCCATTCAGTTTGCCATTCCCCATAGACATGTCTTTAATGTAATTTAATTTAAAGCATTTTTTTTCTCACAAAGAAACTTCAAATAAATCTCCAATGGGTTACTCACATACTGCTTTTCCTAATAGGTTTACAATATAAGCTAAATTATAAAATGAAACAGCAGGCATAAAATTAGATATGAATTCCTTTGTGGCACTGGTCATCACACTTCACATACCTGATTCCATAGAAGCATTATTGGAATTATGCTGAGGTGAACCCAGATGTTCAATGAACTTTCACTTTTCTAGGCAAAATTAAAATAGAAACCCCTCATTCTGGCAGTTTAATGCTAATAGTTGGCATGAAGCCTCTTAGAGACTGATGAGAAATATAAGAATGATAATATTACATTGAGAGTCTATTCATTATTCATCTCCTATTTTCTGTGGAGGCTTTATAAACACCAACTAATGCTCAAAACATCCCTTGGAGGTAGTTTATCATCTATGTCTTTATCTTGTAATATGGAAACCGAGGTACAGGAAAGATGAATTTATTCAGTCAAGTTCTTTTAAAAAGATATTAACTAAGAAACCAAGGTGGTGACATAGGTAAACACTTTTGTTTGGGGTTCTGTGTGCTTCGTGGGCTTGTATTTTTTTCACTGCTGCCTCACTCAAAAATTTCAAAACTACAGCTAAAAGACAGAATGGACATCATCCAGAACCACAGGCATGCTGGCTGAGTGGAAATTCTACAACTAGAAGGAAAGAGAGGGGCTCACGGAGACTCAGAGGAGCTGCAAAAAGCTGAGGTACAGAGACACACACATGGAGAGGAAAGGCAACTGAGTGCCTGCCTGACTTCCTCTAGTGGAAGGGAGATGATAACTCCTGACTACACTGAACCCCAGTTCCGACTGCACTGAACCCCAGTTCTGGGAGAGACTCTTATGGGGGGAGTCTGGACTGTCGGGAAAATGGAGGAGTATACAGAAACTCAGGGGAAACATGAAAGACAGAGGTCTGGAGGCGTGCATTCCAGTATAAGCAGAGAGGACTGGAGCAATTTCTGAGGGACACGGACACCCAGTGACCTCTTGAGCAGGGCTGACAGGAAGCCAAGGCTGTCTGCTCAGCACTGAGATTATGCCCTATCCAAGATGAGCACAGAGGCTTCTGCAATTTTGCAAGTCTTGACTCATAAGGCTGTCTCCAGCACAGAGGTTCTCCCAGTGTAGACAAAGCTGATCCTCATAATCAACTGATTTGGAGGTCAATTCATCCCAGTGATACCAATAACAATCAAGACTTAACTACAACAAGGCTGTATACACAGTCCACAAATGGATGCATCAAGAGTTTCCACCTCAGGGAACTGGGGAGGTGGAGCTACGGGGCCATATAGGACAACTAGCACACAAAGCTACTCTACCAACTCAGGAGAGCAGAGAAAATGTGGAGACAAAATAAATAAATAAATAAATAAATAAATAAATAAATAAATAAATAAATAAAAATCACAAATGAAAGAAATGGAGGAAAACAAATGACTGGATATAGAGTTCAAAACCACATTTTTAAGGTTTTTCAAGAATTTCCTAGAAAAGGATGATAAATTTAGTGATACCCTCGAGGAGATGAAAAAGGACCAACTAGAAATTAACATACACTGGCTGAAATAAAAAAAAATATATATATACAGAGACCTAAATACAAAGAAGCAGAAAACACTCAACTGGAAAAGCAAAAAGCAAAAATAATCCAAAAATATGAAGATAGTGTAAGGAGCCTCTGGGACAACTTCAAGCGTACCAACATTAGAATTATGGGGGTGCCATTCAAAGAGAGAGAGAAAGATACTGAAAACCTACTTGAAGAAATAATGACAGCAAACTTCCTCCACCTGGTTAAAGAAATAGACTTACAAGTCCATGAATTGCACAGAACCCCAAACAAAAGGAATCCAAAGAGGACCGCACCAAGACACATCATAATTAAAATGCCAAGAGCAAAAGACAAAGAGAGAATATTAAAAGCAGCAAGAGAAAAAAAAAAAAACAGTTCATTACCTACAAGGGACCACCCATACAACTGTCAGCTGATTTATCAACAGAAACAATGCAGGCCAGACAGGAGTGGCAAGAAATATTCAAAGTGATGAATAGCAAGAACCTACAACCAAGATTATTCTACCCAAAAGATCTATCATTCAGAATTGAAGGTCAGATAAAGAGCTTTGCAGATAAGAAAAAGTTAAAGTAGTTCAACACCAAACCAGTATTATATGAAATACTGAAAGGTATTCATTAAGAGGAGGACGAAGAAGAAAAAGGTAAAGTTAAAAATTATGAACCACAAATATGTATCTATCAACAAGTGAATCTAAAAATCAAGTGAATTAAAAATCTGATGAACAGAAAAAACTGGTGAATATAATGGAATCAGGGCCATAGAAAGGGAGTGAACTGCTAATTCTCAGGGGAAAGTAGTGAGGGAGTTGTGGGAAGAGACTGGACAAAAATCATACACCTGTGGATGAGGACAATGGCAGCGAGGTAAGGGCAGAGGGTGGGGTGGGAACCAGATGGAGTGGAGTTATAGGTAGAAAAAAGAGGAACAATTGTAATAATCTAAGCAATAAAGGTTTATTAAATTAAAAAAAGACATTAACTGCAAAATTTAGGGACCCCATTTTTATAAATTCTAAACTCTTGGCACATCCTTTATTATAATAAAAGAAATGAAAGGAAGAAGTAGTACAGTAGCCATAATATTTTCTGGTAAAAACATCACTAGGTTATATTGAAGATCTTTTCAATCTAATGACATTCAGATTTCCTATAGGAGAGAAAAAGAGATTTGTTTCTTAGTTACTCTTCTTTTAGTTAAACTACAGCAACAGGACATAGAAATCCCATCTTCTTGTATAAGTTCCTAAGGAATTGTTGGCATTGTAAAAAAAATGTTCTCCCAAATTATTTGTAAAACCATTTTGCATTCTCTATTTCACTGTGTCACATTTCTCCATGTTATCAAAGAGAATTAAAACATAATTTTAATGATATTCTAAAATATTGCTATGCTATGGTTTTGATAGATTTATCTTTTTGGGATGTTTAAGTTTGATCCTATTTAATAATTTAAATATTCCTGCAATGAAGATGCTTGCATATAAATCTGTGTCCTAATCTCCAATTATTTATGTAGTGAATTCCTAGAGTATAATTCAAAGAGCATAATCAAAGAGTAGGGGAATTTTTAACACTCTTGCTACACTGCTAATTTTCTCTCCCAAAAGTTAGAATCAATTTTCCCAGCTATTAATATAACAGCATGGAAGGGCCTACTTTAAGGCACTTTCCCCAGACCAGAATATAAATATTTTTTCAAATAAATATTTCATAGTTTTAAAGATAAAAATGTATATAGTACCAATTAATGTATGATTAATTGTGAATATTTTAATACCTCCTTTTATTTCACGTGTAGAGAACCACACTATTTGGTATAAATTAAATAATGAAATAATTATATAATTTTGATAAAAAAGTGAGTTATTCTGAAACCACTGTGTTCACTAATAATATATGGATAATTATAACAATGAAGTTACAATTTTTAAGACTTTTAAATTTATTGATTGATTTTATTATTTTTTAAATTTATCTTTATTGTTAGTATTATAGATGTCCCTCTCCCACTCACCACTGATCCCCTTCACCCTGCTCCCACTCCTCCCAAAGCCTTCACTGCCCTGTTGTCGATGCATAGGTTATGCATATAAGTTCTTTGGTTAATCTCTTAAATTTTGATTTGCAAAATAAGTATGTATTTATCCACATCAGCAGGTGTCATCAAGTATGAAAGTGACTTTACTGGATCTTTTTGGTGTTGTATCATGGTAGTAGAAGGAACATTCACTTAAGATGAACTCCTGTGACTAAGTTTATATATTCAATGGGATATAAGATGAGTCATATGGCAGTTTCTGTAATATTTGTTTTTTCCATTAAATATATCTATTTCAGAGAGAAAGGGAGAGGGAGATGAAAACATCAATGATAAGAGAGAACCATTGATTGACTGCTTCTTGCATGCCCCCCACTGGGACATGTGTTTTGCTGGGAATCCATCATGACCTCCTGATTCATAGTTTGATGCTCAACACTGAACCATACTGACCAGGCTGTGATATTTCTTAAGTGATGTAATATTAAGTGAAGTAAAAATTCTGCTGATATACATTTGTTCTGTTCTTTGTTCTTTACTTTTTCCTGTTGGAGCTGAATAGACCATTTTAGACTATATTGTGGAAGCCATATGGGGAGGATAGGGAAAGAATTAGACAGAGGATCTGAATCTGACACATGGCAATCCATTCAAGCCCTGGATCAATGGCCTATAGATAATCATCAGATTTAAGATATTCTAATTTTTAGTAATCAGTAATACTAATGATAATCTAACTTTACCAATCATCTGATGAATATAATTTTGACATATACTTTAAATTCATCACACATATCAGTTCTTTACTATAAGATACACTATTTAAATTGAATTTCATAATAATTTGTTATGGGTATGTAACTATTTGTTAATGGTTTGCAACAGCCACTGAGAAACTGCATAATAATATTCTGTTCTCAAAAAATTCTCCCTGCCAACACCAGTTTGGCTCAGTGGATAGAGCGTCGGCCTGAGGACTGAGGGGTCCCAGGTTCGATTCCAGTCAAGAGCATGTATCTTGGCACATCCCCAGTGGAGGACGTACAGGAGATGGCTGATCAATGTCTCTCTTTCATCGATGTTTCTATCCTCCCTTCCTCTCTGTAAAAATTAATAAAATATTTTTCAAAAAAAAAATTCTCCCCAAGTCCCTCTATCAGATCCTTCTCACACATTGTTCCAATAGATATGGAATTATCTGTGCCCATAATCCATTGCAAATAATGAATGGAAGAATTTGGTTCAGTATTTACTATACTATATATTCTATAGTCTTCAGAGAGCTTTGCAATCATTGTTTACTTAAGATAAACAAAACCACATAAGATATATAAATATTATTACCCCACAATTAAATGAAATGTGAGGTTCAGTGACATAGGCAACACAGTAAGTAGAAGTAACAAAGTAGACATTAGGGTTTTAAGTTTTCTGACTCTCTGTGCTTTAAGTTTGATACTTTTGTTAAAAAAACAACTACCTTCAGGTGCACACATCAAGCAGCTGGGGACCCGGAGACCCAGAGCTCCACTCTCCAATTGGCACAGACACGCATCAGACTCAGAGACCCGCGGAGCACACGGTGAGGTCAGACTGCGCCTGGGATAAAAGGGAGGTGGATGTCTGTGGAGGTCTGAAAGCTGCGGCTGATGGAGGCACCCACCAAGCAGCCGGGGACCCAGAGCTCCGCTCTCCAATCGGCACGGACACGCAGTGGACCCAGAGATCCACGGAGCACACGGTGAGTGCCTTGCGTGCTGTACCTGGTCGTGTTGTAGTTTGTGCTTCTCAATCAACGTAGGAGAGAGAACTACATAGCCAGACACCCGGAGAAGAAAGACCATGGGCAGAAAAAGAAACAGCCTACATAAGACAGAAAGGCAGGTTTCACCAGAAAAGGAAGTAAACGAAATAAAAGCAGAAAAAAGCCTGCCAGAGAAAGAGTTCAGAGAAACGATCATAAGCTGATTTAAAAGATTGGAAGACAAATTCGACAATATGGGTAAGAGCCTATAGGAAGTGAAGAAGACCCTAGAGGAAGTGACGAAGAGCTGAGAGGAGATGAAGAAGCAGGAAGAAGAAACGCAGAAGAAACTAGACGAGGTGCAGAATAAACAAGAAGAAATGAACAATGACATCACTGCTATAAAGAACTCAACAGAAAGCAACAAAAGTAGACTAGAAGAAGTAGAGGACCGCATAAGTGAGCTAGAAGACACGGTAGGAAAAAATACCCAAGTACAGCAGCTTCTAGAAAAAAAAGTTAAAAAGCAAGAGGAGAGCCTAAGGGAACTTTGGGATAACATGAAACAAAACAACATCTGTATAATTGGGGTTCCAGAAAGAGTGGAAACCGAACAAGGATTAGAGAACGTGTTTGAACAAATAATGACAGAAAATTTCCCCAATATAGAAAAGAAAAAATCCACACAAATCCAAGAAGCTCACAGAGTTCCAAGCAAAATGAACCCCAACAAACCGACACCAAGGCACATTATAATTAAATTGGCAAACACCGACGACAAAGTAAGAATACTAAAAGCAGCCTGAGAGAAACAGAAAGTTACCTACAAAGGAACTCCCATAAGACTAGCTACTGACTTCTCAACAGAAACTCGTCAGGCTAGAAGGGAATGGAATGAAATATACAGAGTCATGCAAAGGAAGGGTCTGAATCCAAGAATACTGTACCCTGCAAAACTCTCAATCAAAATTGAAGGTGAAATCATAAGCTTCACAGACAAAAATGGACTAAGAGAATATATTACCAACAAACCAGCAATGCAAGAAATGTTAAAGGGTCTGCTGTAATAAAAAGAAAGAGGAAGCGAAGAAGGAGCTTGGGGGTAAGGACTAAAAATGGCAACAGATAAGTACTTATCAATAATAACGTTAAATGTAAACGGATTAAATGCTCCAATCAAAAGACACAGAGTAACCGATTGGATAAGAAAACATGATCCATATATCTGCTGTCTGCAAGAAACCCACCTCAGGAAAAGAGATGCACACAGATTGAGGGTGAAGGGATGGAAGATGGTATTTCAGGCAAATGGAAATGAAAAAAAAAGCTGGGGTTGCAATACTTATATCTGACAAATTAGATGTGAAAGTGAAGGACATAATAAGAGATAAAGAAGGCCACTTCATAATACTAAAGGGAACAATCCAACAAGAAGAAATAACTCTGGTAAATATATATGCACCCAATATAGGAGCACCTAAATACATAAAAAAACTCTTAGAGGATATTAAGGGAGAGATTGACAGCAATACAATTATAGTAGGAGACTTTAATACCCCACTGTCACCATTGGACAGATCCTCTAAACAAAAAATCAGCAAAGAAATATCAATACTAAATGACTCACTAGACCAGATGGAATTAACTGACATCTTCAGAGCATTTCACCCCTAAGCCACAGAATATACATTCTTCTCCAGTGCACATGGGTCATTTTTAAAGATAGATCACATATTGGGTCATAAGAAAATTTTCTTCAAATTCAAGAAGATAGAAATTATATCAAGCATTTTTTCAGACCACAGTGGCATAAAACTGGAAATCAACTATAATAAAAACAATAGAAAGAACTCAAACACATGGAGACTAAACAGCATGCTATTAAACAACGACTGGGTAACCAGAGAGATCAAGGAAGAAATAAAAAACATCATGGCAACAAATGACAATGACAACACAACAATACAAAATTTATGGGGCACAGTGAAAGCAGTCTTGAGAGGGAAGTTCATAGCCCTACAAGCCTACTGCAAAAAACAGGAAACAATGGTAATAAACCACCTAAACCTACAACTCAAAGAGCTAGAAAGAGAGCAACAAGAAAAGCCCAATGTGCTCAGAAGGAAGGAAATAGTGAAGATCAGAGTGGAGATAAACAACTTGGAGACCAAAGAAACAATTCAAAAGATCAACAAAACAAAGGGCTGGTTCTTTGAAAGGATAAACAAGATTGAAGGACCTCTAGCCAGGCTCATCAAGAAGCAAAGAGAGAAGACCCAAATAAACAAAATCAGAAAAGAAAGAGGAGAAATAACAACAGACCCTGTGGAAATACAAAGGATTGTTAAAAAATACTATGAACAACTCTATTCCAACAAACTGGACAACCTGCAAGAAATGGACATTTTACTAGATAAATATAACTTTCCAAAACTCAATGAGGAGGAAGCCAACCATCTCAATAGTCCAATAACTATGGAAGAAATTGAAGCAGTAATCAAAAAGCTTCCAGCAAATAAAAGCCCGGGACCAGATGGCTACACAGGAGAGTTTTACCAAACATTCAAGGAAGAATTAAAACCTATCCTCCTCAGACTATTCAAAAACATTCAAAAAGAAGGAACACTTCCAAACACCTTCTATGAAGCCACCATCACCCTAATACCAAAACGAGATAAAGACAACACAATGAAAGAGAATTATAGGCCAATGTCTCTCATGAACATAGATGCCAAAATCCTCAACAAAATTCTAGCAAATCGGATCCAGAAGTACATCAGAAAGATCATACACCATGACCAAGCAGGATTCATCCCAGGAATGCAGGGATGGTTCAATGTCCGCAAATCAACAAATGTGATACATCACATAAACAAATTGAGAGATAAAAATCACATAGTCATATAAATTGATGCAGAAAAAAGCATTTGACAAAATCCAACACCCTTTCTTGATAAAAACTCTCAGCAAAGTGGGAATAGAAGGATCATACCTCAACATCATAAAAGCCATATATGATAAACCCACAGCTAACATCAATGGGCAAAAACTAAAACCATTTCCCCTAAGAACAGGAACAAAACAGGGATGCCCACTCTCACCTCTCCTGTTTGACATAGTACTGGAAGTATTAGCCATTGCAATTAGACAAGAAGAAGAAATAAAAGGCATCCAAATTGGAAAAGAAGAAGTAAAGCTGTCCTTATTTGCAGATGACATGATATTGTACATAAAAAACCCAAAGGACTCCATTCCAAAACTAATTGACTTAATTAATGAATTCG